>AWUE01020990.1:0-14389 GCA_001974825.2 Corchorus olitorius | reverse complement strand
ATCAACTCTTTAGCTCTCCTACACTCCATCAGACTGAACACAGCTGTGAGAAAAAGCCAAAGGGCAACAACCACAGTTGATTACAAGGAGCACAATAAAACAAAAAAAAGTTAATGAAAAGCTTGAGACCAACAACAAGAAATTGGGGTCTTGGTCGTTTGTCCCATTGAGATTTCCTGCAAACAATTTCAGCCATCCATTAAATTGGGGAAAACGATTTGAGACCATCGGATAGATGCTAATTCTCAATATAAAAGAGCCACTGTAGCTCTGAAGAGGGGGAGAGAAAAAGATTGGGGAGGGAGTTCAGGCAAAAGACCCGAGTAACTTTTTTCTAGTCTGGTAGCAACAAAGAAAATCCAAGCAATTATTCATATTTTTTTTCCCGATTATTCATCACTCTTATCGACATCACCACATAGAACCAAAAACTCATTTTTTTCTTCCTTACTTAACAGTAAACCAAAAAATACAAAAAAGAAAGCTCATTTTCTTTGTTTTACAGTCATAAAGAAAAAGATAAAAAAAAGGGGGATTTAGATTTTACCTTTAAAGTTTTTTTTTCCTTTATATGATCCCTCCATATCATTTCTTTTAGCGTTCCTTCAAAACACACAAAAAAAAAAGAATTGTGCAAGATGATGAGTAAGGGTTCTTAGGGTCAATATTTGGGGCTTTTGGTTTTAGTCACTACCGTTAAAATTGATTGGGTCAGGAAGTAGGCAAGACAGAGAGAAAATACATACCACAAAGTTGGCTTCATCTGACGGTGGCTGAGAGATCGGAATCTATACGCTTTCGGTTCGGGCTAGACTATTGAGGGGCATCCAAGGGGCGACCTTTGACAGAGTCGGTACCAAATCTGGAAGGAGAAGGACCGGGTGACGCGTTCTAGAGACTTTGAAGCCTATTGGTGGTGATCGGAGCTCCTTTGGCGGTGGCGCACGGTGCTGCTACGGTGGGGAAATTTCTGGCGGCTTGGAGAGAGGGAGAATCTGTTTAGGACTTTAGGTATTTGTTTTCCCTTTCTGATTTTAGTAAAAATGATGATATTTATAGTAATGAGGTATGCATGCTTTATTTACAATTTTGCCATGTTTGTTTAGTTAGTCAAATGAGCCCTCCTATGTTGTTTAAATACTCTGATGGTTTCTCTTGTCATATGAGTAGGCCCTTATTTAATTCTTTTATCTCCCAAGGGTTCCTGTTTATTGTCAATTAGCTCATGGTTGGGCTTTATGTTTGATTTATGTGAGCTTAAGGTTTTGTTTAAGTCTAAGTCCAATTCAATATAAGACTTTTAAGGTGGAATAAATTTTGAACTTAGAGATTAGGTAGATTCCATATGCATCATATTTAAATTCTATGCTTATGTTTATTTATATTGTTAATTATGCCATGTCATGTGAGATTAATAATTTGGATCCGATGATGGAACGATAATTGGGACTTAGACAATCTTTGTCGGTCCCATTTCATTCTTTCTAGGCTTGGAACATCTGGACGGGGGTCTTACCAGTATGAGTGGAAGGCACTCGGACAGTGTTCCTCGTATAATTACCCGGTAAAATTTACATTAATCGGAACCCTTAGGCTCTGGATTAGGTAGACCATATTATTAGGCTAGTGTCACCTTCGCCAAGCTTAGGTCGAGATTAGGCTTAATAATTTGATAGGTGACTAATCACACCTAGGTAAAAAAGATTAGTGGCGACTCCGGTTTTTTAAGTCGTTTCAGTAGAGTCCCCGGACTCGAACGTTACGACAATTTGATAGGTGAATAATCACTTGTTCTTAATGAATCTAGTTAATTAGGTTGACATCGACGGATAGTGAATCTAATTAGTTAGGTATTCTTGTGTATACTTGACGGAGCACATAGGTAATTAGGTGTAATTCTATTCTAACTTAGCATCAAATTAATTCATAGGTTAGGTAGTAATTTCCCAATTAGGTGAAACCTGAAGCCCTAAGCTTTCCAATTATTGTTTTCACATCTTATTTAATTCTCCGCTTTTATAACTCAATTGCTCTTAGTTTTAAATTGTCTTGATAATTTTCATAATTTCCTTCTTTGATAGAATTGATTATAATAGGGATTAATTGTTCTCTGTGGATTCGACACCTGGATTACTCTAGGATTATTACTTCAACTGACTCTGTGCACTTGCAGATTTGGTTCATCAGTGGATGATAAAAATAGGTTTATTTTCATTTTCTGGAGAAAATAAACACTTTAAAATCACCATTTGCTGGGGAAGGAAGCTGTAATATTACAAGTTTCTATTAAATTTATTACTCCTACCTCTTCGTATGTGCTCAAGAACCAATTCAATTCAATCATTTTCTGTCGTTCATCTGAGGCATAAGTCATATGGATGGAGATTGAATTAGTCTCGATACTGGCCCTGGGCATGCAGGTTAAATTAATCCATGCAATTTGCTGCTCTTAGGTCAACGATTCACGGGCTACTTCATTTTATAACTTCAAAATGTTTAAGTATGGTGTTGAAACTTTAAATAGAGACATTAATCCGTGAGGAAGCAGCCTTTCTTAAAACTAATATTAGCCCTTGATTAGAGAGAGAGAGAGATGGAACTTCTTATATATTTTAGCCATGAACATCCCCTGGAGTTCATCCAAGATGACAACATTCCTAAGACTGCAAAAGAAGAAAATGATCAAGATGACATTCCAGACACCGTAGAAGAAGAAGAAACTGATCAAGATGACATTTCTGAGGCTGCAGAAGAAGAAAATGATCACATTCCTGAGACTGCAGAAGAAAATGATCGAGATGACATTCTGGAGATAGGAGAAAATGATCAACATGATTTTCCTGAGACTACAGAAGGAGAAAATGATGAAGCTTGTTGCTATGGGTGTAAGAAAGAGATAGAGGGTCCCAGATACTACTGCAGCACTGGCTGTAAGTTTTATTTTCATAAGATGTGTGCAGAGTTAGAGTTGGGATTAAAGATTGATAATCCTATCCACCCACACCCTCTTATTCTTCTGCCAAATTCACCATACCCTCAAGATAAACAATGCTTTTGTAGCTTATGTCGCTATAAATGTTTGGGATATGTTTTTCACTGTAAGACTTGTGATTTCTTCCAAGACATCGACTGTGCCTTTCTTCCACTGTCCACTTTTGGAAAACTTTCTCTACTTGAACATTGTAGCCACCAACATCCTTTGTTGCTTATTGAAAAGCCCACCGAGAGTTTACTTGATGATTGTTGTTGCGATGCATGTGAGGAAAAACTATCAGGACCCTTCTGCAGTTGTTTGGGTTGCGTTGACTTTGGCTCTGACCTTCATAAACATTGTGCTGAGGATCTACCTCTTGAGATTAATCCGCCTTTCCACCCACACCCTCTTTTTCTTCTGCCAAGTTCACCATACCCTGAAGATAAATCATGCTTTTGTAGTTTATGTCGCTATAAATGTTTGGGATTTGTTTTTCAATGCAAGACTTGTGATTTCTTCCTAGACATCTACTGTGCCTTTCTTCCACTATCCACTTTTGGAAATATTTCTCTGCTCGAACATTTTAGCCACCCGCATCCTTTGTTACTTATTGCAATGCCTACCAAGAGATTACTTTATGATTGTTGTTGCGACGCATGTGGGGAAAAACTATCAGGACCCTTCTACAGATGTTTGGGTTGCATGGACTTTGGCTCTGACCTTCATAAACACTGTGCTGAGGATCTACCTCTTGAGATTAATTCGCCTCTCCACCCACATCCTCTTTTTCTTCTCTTGAGACCACCAAATAGACACGAAAATATTTATTATAGTTGTAATGTTTGTTACAGGGCATGTTATGGATTTGTTTATCACTGTACGCCTTGTAATTTTGGTTTGGACCTCATCTGTGGGGTTCTTCAACTATCCGCTATTACAAAATTTCCCAAACTTGAACATTTTAGCCATAACCATTCCTTGTACCTTATTGATGAAGAGTTCGACAAAGTGTTTGTTCGTCCTTGTGCCGCATGTGAAAAGGAATTATCAGGTGGAACCATCTATAGATGTGTGGATTGCGGAAAGTTTGACCTTCACAAAGAATGTGCTGAGCCACCACGTGAGATTAACCATCCCTTCCACTCACACCCTCTTATTCTTCTTGCAAGATCTCCATCTTTTGAAATTAGGAATGGCATTCGTACAAGTGAATGCCGTTTCTGTCATGGTCTTTTTGCTGGGTTCGTCTATCATTGTGATTCATGTAATTTTGATCTGGACGTCAACTGTGCTTTGCTTCAATCGTACACTGCTGGAAATTTTCATAAACTTGAACATTTTTCTCATTAGCACCCATTGATCTTCAATGAAAATTACAACAAGGATGTTGATAGTCATTGCTCTGGATGCCAGAAGCTACTGTCTGGTTCATTTTACAGATGCGTGGATTGCGATAGCTTTGATCTTTATAAGGAATGTGCAGAGCTTCCTCTTGAGATTAATCATCCCTACCACCGCAAACATCCTCTTATTCTGTTGCCTAATCCACCCATTCATCCAGAAAAATGTTCTTGTTATTGGTGCAAAATACAATACAAGAGATTTATATATTATTGCTCTTCTTGCAACTTTGGGCTTAACCCTGAAAATGTTTCATTACCACGCATGATAACAGTTTCTAGTCATGAACATCCATGGATTCTTCTATCAGCTTGTATTTCCTTCATTTGTAATTTCTGTGGCACTGATGGAGAGTGTGCTCCTTATGTCTGCAGTCTCTGCACTTCATGTGATCGTGTGGTTCATAAGAATTGCATTTCATTGCCGCAAAAAATCAAAACAAGAAGACATGTGCACATAATTTCTCACACATATTTTCTTCCAGACAAGCAACCTGAAACGCGGGAATGTAAAATTTGTCACGATGAAGTGAATACAGAATATGGAAGCTACTATTGTTCTGCTTCCGGGTGCAATTATATTGCTCATGTAAAATGTGCAACTGCTGGAGTAATCTGGGAAGAAGCAGTGGAAGACCAAGAGGAGTGGCCTGACAAATCTTTGAGTTTGATAACTGATGTTATTGAAAAGGTGACTGTTGGAGAGGAGATAATAGCAACAGAGATCAAGCATGCCTATCATGAACATAGTCTAATCATGACTTTTGTTGGTGAGGTTGAACAAGATTGTGTTTGTGACGGGTGTATGAGGAGTATTTCAGTTCCTTTCTATAGTTGCAAGGAATGTGAATTTTTTCTCCATAGACTATGTGCTGAGTTGCCAAGAGTAAAAGAACATGCAATTCACAAACACAGGCTTACACTGAAGAAGAACTTCTTTGCATGTTGTGTTGCTTGCAATCGATTTCATCATGGATTTCGGTACATATGTGATGAAGAAAGTTGTCGCTTCGAGATTGATATTCAGTGCAGTTTGCTTTCTGACAGCTTGATGCATCCAAGTCATCAACACATGTTGTTACTCACTGATAAATATAAAGGGAATTGCAGTCATTGCAACAACAAGAACAGGCTTCTTTATAGATGTAAAGAAAGTTGTGGCTTTGCCTTGGGTTTTGAGTGTGTCACGCTACCACTTACAACACGGTTCAAGTACGATAAGCATCCTCTCTCATTGACTTATTATGATGGTTCTGATCCATGTCAGCTTTATTGTGATAGTTGTGAAGAAGAAAGACACCGAAAGGATTGGTACTACCATTGTGTAAAATGTGATAATTCTGTTCATCCTATATGTGTTCTTAGAGATCTTCCATTCATCAAGCCTGGAAGTCTAGAAGTATTTGATACTTATCCACACAGGGTGAAATTTGTCAAGAAGCTTTGGAACAGCCCTCTTTGCCATGTATGTCATAAGCTCTGCAGTGGACAAGCCCTTGAATGTACATATTTTTGCCGTACCTTCCATTTTAAGTGCATAACTGGTTGAATGAAGTCACTTCATCACCTCACAGGTGAGGACATTTGTCAATTACAGCTCAAGGCTTTTCTATATATATTTCTTTCTTTCTTTCCTATTTGTTTCCCAATCTGGTTGCAATCAAGTTTTACTTTAATGCTTCAACTTTTTTCAGATGAAACATAACTTGCAACCATGATTGGAAGTCCTTTGTTGGTTTCATTCAAGAAGACTGTAAGTAGAGCAGTATTCCAGTTGATAAAAGAATTGCAATGATGATGAAAGAATCTTTTTGTCCAAGTCAAAGTTGGTGTATGTATATGAGCACTCTTTAGATATTTTTAGATCTTTTGTTGTAAGAATCTCCGACATTGGGGATGTATGGTTTAGTTTACTTAGTGGCTGTGTGAAGTTGTGATTGACAGAAGTTGGTTAAGTTTGGTAAACTTCTGATATGCTTATTTTGTGTATGTATATATTATGTGTACCTTTTGTGAATAAAAGTAGTGAGTGAACCTTTTCCAGGTTATCTTTTCTAAGATTAGCTCTCTTTCTTGTGTTCTTTTAGCTTCATATATATTTGTTGATTTTCTGGTTCTTTATTTCCTACAATGAATCAATTTCATCTGTTTTTGGCGCCAATATATTAATCATTGTAAATCTTTAATGTATAAGATTTAGGGTATTGTAAGTTCATGTTTACTTTTAATCGTTGTATAATTTGGTATCATCCATGATCACATTTTTATATATGTCAAACCATAATTGGTTTCAGATTAAGACTCAGTTAAATGAGTGCAAGTTTTTCATGATTTGGAAATTCTTAGCAGTGTAGCTTATGGTCTTCAACAATATTCCTCTCTATCCGTCCTTTCGAGATGGTAATTCAACAGAAGGCATTCATCAGTTGTCAAAGCTTGCTTATCAACTATAGTATAATCCATGTCAAACTTTTTCTGAGGCTCCTTCACAGCCACAGCCCAAAATTTGTAGTACTTAAATCTGATCTTTATTGGTTCTAGAGTTTTTGACTATAGATTTATTTGCATTGATTAAATTTCCTTAATATGTTCATTAAAACCACATAGCCCATATCAGTTAATCACTGCCGTCTGCCGGTAGGTAATTAGTTATATTATCAATAAAGTTGTATTGCATACCAAGTTTTAATTTGGCAGCAACTGAATCTTGAATGGTTTTAATCATATGATTGTAATCTGCTAGTATTGTTTTGAAGTATTTTCACAAGAAAAGTACATTAAATTAAATCACCATTGTCTGGAGATGAACTTGTGCTGCAGTATTCCAGTATTTGAGATTTCTCTCTTTTTGTGCAAATTAAGCAAACTACAGCTTTGATCTGCTTAAATTTTCCATCTGATAGAACATCAGAAGGATGGAAATGGTTTTAGCTCAAGGGATGAGCCCTTGGGAGGGTCAGTCCGGGGTCCTTCTTTCATGTCAAAAGTACCATTTGCCGAGTGCATCCTATTATACTGCAGCTTTCACTTGACTCCCTCACAATCATAGGACCAGTGGGGTGCAGCCTTAGTGTTTCCTTTACTATAGCTTAAAGGTAGGGGAGATTCGCCATGTCTGATTCTTCTACTATTCTCTTCCTTCCTACAACAATATCAATCTCTTCTCTCGCTTGCTGCATTATATTAGGATGGTTGATTATTAATTATAGAAACATGTCAAAATATTAGAGATTATTCACACGAGATGCACCTGAAGAACTTCATACAAAGATCATGTATAAATATAATCCACTTGCATGGGTAAAGTTTTGATGTTTTGACCTGCCTCTAATTTAGATAGATAACTATGAGGCAGCTACAAGAATCCACATACTTGAAAGATCAGAAAAGTGAAATAATTGTGATGCTAGACCTCGAGTATTGCGTTTATAATTGTCTCTTGAATCAATTTAAGAGGTAGGCCAGAACAGGGGAAAGCCCTGTTTCTTCTAGAAGGAGGAATATATGGAAAAGCTGGATGAGAATCCTTATCTGCTAGCTAGTACTGCATATATAGAATGAATCTAAGTTGACATTCCATTCCATTTTACAACTATGTAAAAGTGACATGTACCAAACAAACAAATCACTAAAAGTTTCTAGAACTAGAACCAAATCAATTATAAATATAGAAGCAAGAAGACATCTATAGAAGAAACAAAAAGCCATAAATTAGACCATTCCTATCTAAGTTTAACAAAAGGTATAAATCTTGTAATGACCACTTTTAGATAATAGGGCTCATGGAATTAGAAAATGGGTATCAAGTTTTGACCCAAACCAAGTAGTTTAATATTTCTAATATATGTGTGATCATTATTCAATTTATTTATTAGGTGATCAGAATACTTTAGAAGGGGATTGTCTTTAATTTCCCTCACTTTTCCTTAATTCTGTATTAGAATTATTATATCTGCCTTTATGAGGTTTGATGAATTTCTAGTTTCCATAGCTTAGAAGAAACAAAATTTTGGGAGTTTGGACTGTGTGATTCCATTTATGATTTATGCAAGACATGTTATGTTACCAAGTCCAAAGTTTCCAAAATGGCAAAGCCAACTTCTATGCTTTTACCTGAACCAGTCCAAACTCTAATGGACAACTCTGAGTTTGGGCAATATTACTCCTATTTTGACATTTCTCATCGCAGTTCTTCTATAAGGTAGTCTTTACCAAGCACCGGTATTTTCACTTTCCACCCATATTTATTTATTTATTTAAATCATATACCAGTCAAATGGTCAACTCAAGCACTTAGTTTATACTGATAAAGTGAGAACATAAAATGCAACACAAAATAAATAGTATCATTAAATACCCAGATTTGGACTTGGCAATACTGAGGTCTGAGAAGATTCAACGCTTACCTGCGGCTGCGAATTTCAATTGATAGTTAAGTGAATAATTATTAATGTTTTTTTTTTTCTTTCTGGGATTCTTAGTTGTAAATGCTGTTTGCTTCTTCAATTCTGTTTTTCCCAGTAAAATTTCTCTTCTTACTGTCCATTATAGCAAGGCTATATGCTTATGGAGCATGTTAATTTCTCCCACTTTTCTTGTTCACTGTCGTTTTATTTTTCTTTTTTTCATCACAATGAATCAAGAATAAATAATTCTCCAATAAGTAAGCATCTTACTAATTTGATTTTGGAAAATAAAATTAACTGGGCCAGTTACATATTCACACAAGCAAATTAAATCAAGCAATTATGCATGGAAAAGAATGAACAAGTAAATAACAGCAAGAGGCACCAAATTTTACGGGAAAACACTTCAAAAAGGAAGGGGAAAAACCACTGGGCGAATCAAGGAGGCAACAGATGTTAATATATAATAATCTTTCTCTTCTCTTGCTTTCTCCATTATATATAGGATAATTAAGTAGCTCAGCTGGCGCCCATTCTGAAAAAATGTCATATATGGAATTCAGAAAGTATGCATCAGTAATATATTTGTCTGTGCTACTTCTGTTTAGAAGCCACTTGCATAAATTTACACTGATTAGAATAAAGTAAACCTAGGCATTTACTTCAATGTAGATTCAAGATTGACATTAAATGTAGTTTTTTAGCAGACAGTTTTTCAAGTCATCCAAGTCATGAACGCTTACTCGCCCTCGACTACTCACAGGGGAATTGTAGTGGTTGCGGCAACAATTCTAGGCAAGCCTATAGATGTATAAAGCGATGTGGATTCACCTTGGATTTTCGTTGTATGACACTACCTCATGTGCCTTGGTACAAATATGAAAAACACCCTCTCAGTCTACTCTAACTTATGGTGGCCATTTTGATCGTAGTCAACTTTATTGTGATATCTGTGAGGAATAAGAAAGACACCCAAATCGGTTGCTCTATTATTGCAAACAGTGTGATACTGCAGTTCATCCAAAATGTGTTATTGGGGAAATTCTATTCATCAAGGTTGGAAGTAGATTTGTGTACAAAAAGCATCCACATCCATTCACTTTTGTTAAAGAACATATGGGACTGTCCTCCATGTGATATATGCAAGAAGCTTTGCTTTGGACGGGCACTTCAATGTGTTGAACCTAAATGCAACATTATTGTCTATTGGAATTGTCGCTGGGATTTAAAGAAGAGTACACATTCTATTATTGACTAAATATGCGGAGCAATCATCAGCAACTTTGCCAGCATTAATTGGTCAGTGGATTAGTATATTTTTGCTTGTATTTATATCATAATTACAATTTGCTTATTCTTTTTGTTTGTTTTAAGGTATATAAATACTTCTGCATAAAGAAATTTCTTTATGGAAAGTGAGTTTCAAAAGCTGGCTTTTTATTGATGAATATCAGAAATGTTTCCTCTCATAAGTAATGAACATATTAAGTTTTTGGCACGACTGCATGTATGATTAACTTTGCTCTGGATTTTGCTTCTATAAAGGCAAAACTTTTTAATCATCTTAACTGTACACCATGTATCAGACAAACATTTACAGCTTAATGTACAAAACTTACTTATAAATTAGTTTTTATAAACTGTCTGCAGATTTCAGTGATTGTAGTCCTCTGGAATGCAGGCATTATGCTGCTGGTGTCAGCTTTGAAGCGACATTCAAGCCATCGATCTGGATTTTTTTGGTCATAGCTATAGTTAATGATGTCAAGATCATTGGGAAACTGACCTGAAATTACTCCTACATGCAATTTTATTTTTTGGCACCAGCATTAAACCTGGTTTAGTGATTGGTATTCAATAGTTGATTTGCCCGTTACCTTTTGCTTCTTGTTTGTAATTTTACCTCTATTACATCTCATGACTTTTCTATCTCTCTCTCTCTCTCTTTTTTCTTCCTCTTTCTTTTTAATGATTTTTACCTTGTTGTAGTGATTTGTCATGTCTCACTAATACTAATCCATTCATGCACATTAAATGGACTTTCAAAATGAACAATCGATTTTTATTAATGTCAAGGGCAACATGATATACATATTAATTTGCGAAGTTTGGAATTACTTTCAGCTGTTCTGACACCTCTATAACACTATAAACCTTTACAGCTGCTGAAGATTTGGTGTTATCTAGGATCAAATTCTTATGTATGTTAAACTATCAATGGTTTCAGATGAAAACTCAGTTGCTAAGATTAAAACTAGAAAACTGATTGAGGCAAAAACAACCCTATTTTTATGCCTATTTTACTATGTTTTTGGATCTATTTATGCTTAATTATATGCTATTTTGATGATAATTATGTTTTAAGTTCTTAAGTGATGTGAAATTGAAAAATTGTTATTTTTCACCTCTTTTGGAGCTATTTTGATGACTTTTTACACAGATTTTAGCAAAGCAATTTTGAGCATAGATTTGGAGATTCGAAGTTCGTATTTGAAGACCATTTGAAGACTAATTTGGAGACTTGAAGACCATTGAAGATTTATTTCAAGAGGAAGAATTGAAGAATTGGAGCTTTAATTGAAGACAAGCCATGGATAAATTCTCAAGTTTTGGTATTTATGGATAATTTATGTGGAAAAATACTCAGCCCATATAAAATATTAATTGGAATTAAAATCCCAATTAATGACTCCTAAATCCAAGGAAATACCAAAATCCCGTAGATTCCCGATTCTAGTCCTAACAGGATTAGGATTCAGGAGCAGTTTTGGTAGAAAATTCATAACTTTCTGCTCAGACCTCCGTTTGAAGCCCATGAGTACTCGTTGGAAAGTTAACTCCGAGATCTACAACTTTCCTTTGAAGTCCAAGACCCAGTTCTGCCGTTTTCAAGCCCAAAAATGCCGTTGAAGTTACTGCACGAATTCAGCAAAAATTCAGGATCCTATTTTGACTTGGATTCTACTCTAGAAAGACTTTTAATTCAACTTGGAGTCCAAGTTAGACCCTTAAACCGTCCTATACTCCTTTCCAAGTTAGGATTGGAATTTCTAGGGTTATTTCCACTATAAATAGGCACCTTAGGTCTAGGTTTTCAACACAATACACACACAAGTAGATCTAAAAATTATTCTGTAGAATTGTTGAAGTTTTGGAGGACAAAAGCCTCTGTGCCGCCGCCCCCCTTCTCTTCTCATCCATAAGATAAGTGTTTCTTCTTATTCTTTGGATGCTCACTCAATTCATGAGTGAGTAATCCTTTTCTTTACTACAATGTAGAATTTAATTGATCTCTTGACATATATATTGGTGAGATTTTGTGCTTATATATGATAATTGTTAGAGTATTCTTTTGATCTCTGTTTTAATTCTATGTTGCTTGTTTTGATTGATTGAGCCGGCACTTTCATGATAAATTAAGTTAGAATTAGCTAGATCAAGTCGCGTATTGACGTTCAGGCTTGGTTGTTTGTAGCAATTGGGGGAGGACGGAAGTCCCTTCCAAGGGAGATAAGGAACTTTGAGTGAGAAATAGCTCTTTGTGTTTGTATAAATTACTAGTTCTTAATGCTTTGATTCCTAGCAAATCTTTAAGGCTTTGCGGCTAATTGATTAGTTAGGAGGAAAAAGGGGTAATTTAAGCTCTTGCGAGTAATCTTACCTAATTAAGGTGATTTAGGATTTAATTCCGACAAACTATTCTATGATTTCATAATTATTAGATATTAATGATCCATGTTATAATTGTCAAGAGGGATATTAATTCTATGTTGGAGGTTTTTATCAATTGTTTTCTTAATTATTCGCTGCTTTCTTGTTAATTGTTTTCTTTAATTTCCTTGATTGTTCTTTTGATTGATTTTAATTACTAGTTTGATTAGGTTTAATTTCACTATAAAAATTCTATTTAATTTGTTTAATTGTTTTAAGAAAAAGATTAATAACCTATTTCTCTGTGGGTTCGACCCCTACTTGCCCTATCTGCTTTAGTTAGGAATTTGTTGGGAATTTTATTTTTATGATTTGTTGACGACCGATCATAAATTTTGGCGCCGTTGCCGGGGAAATTGCGTTTTATTTTTCTTTTTCTTTATTTTTCTATTTTAATTTGTCACTTGATCTTCTTTTATTTTTGTAGGAAAAATTCAATGGAGCGACCATGTTCGTTAAGAGAGCTGAATTTCAACTGTGAATTGCCGCCCCTATGCATTGACTATCCAGCCATGGATTTGTCGCACAAGCTGAATCCTGGACTAATCCGNATGTTGCCGATTTTCAGGAGGACTCATGAGAATCCTCACGAACACCTGCAAGTTTCTCTATCAAGTGTGCTGCAATTACTGGGATGCCTGAAGAATAAGCGAAACTTCGAACCTTTCCTTTAACATTGGAAGGAAAAGCAAGAAGTTGGTTCTTGACTCTGCCATCAAAATCCATAACTTCTTGGAAGGAGATGGAGACCGTGTTCCTGAACAAATATTTTCCAGAGGCCAAGCGAGCTGACGTACGGAGAAGAATCACAACCTGCCAACAACAACCTGAAGAAAAGTGGCACCAATACTGGGAGAGATACAACGAAATCAGTGCAAGTTGCCCTTACCACAACCTAAGTGAAGCAATGCTAATTCAGAACTTTTATGATGGACTCTATGAAGATCGAACTTATGTTGATGCTGCTAGTGGAGGAAGCCTAACACTTAAAACCCCTGAAGAAGCAAGGAAGCTGCTCAACACCATGACGGAAAACATCCATCAGTTCTCTATAAAGGAAGATTTCTTGTCCAAAGGATCAGAATCAAATTTGGAGATGAAGGAATTTATGGACAGTACTAAAAACGCCATATCTTCATTGACTGCTCAATTTGGAAGTCTAGCAAAGATGTTTACCGACTACATAAGTATCCAGCAAGCTTCTATTCAAGATCGTTCATATGCACCACAAAGATATGTGAATGAAAATACAAGAGGATACGGAATCAAGTCTATGGGGGAAATTCAACCGTGGCAAGCACAAAACATGGAATTACCTGATATTCCGCTTCCACCTTCTATATCGTCACCTCCAGCACCTGCTTTCTCTGCCGAACCACCACCAGTTGTTGTACCTGAAATTCAAACAGATGAGGAGACTCCAGCCGAACCCAAGAAGAAGCAATCTACTTCACCGAGAGCCTCTCGACCTAAATCAAGATTTGAAGGGATGAAGAAGATGGAGACTATTTACGGTCCACCACCGTTTCCTCAAAGGTTTGCACAACCACTCAATTCACTCCGAAGTTTAGAGGTAAATATTCCTTTGCTTAATGAAGTTGCAAGAGTGCCCAGGTACGCTTCTTTCCTTAAAGAACTATGCACTGCTAAAATAAAATTTTTTCTGTAAAAATATGCCTGCATGAATGAAAATATATCTGCTGCTTATCAGAGAAAATTGCATCATATAAAGTGAAGATTTAGGATCCTTTTCTATTCCTTGCAAAATTGGAAAAGAAAAGATAGAAAAGCTATGTGTGAATTTGGATCTTCAATTAATATTATGCCTTTTCTATCTATTCCCAATTGAAAGTAGAACATATGACTAAAACTGATCTTATTGTGCAATTTTAGTCATA
>AWUE01020989.1:0-14738 GCA_001974825.2 Corchorus olitorius | reverse complement strand
AAGTGGTAACTGTATTTCCCCATGGAGCTGTGGAGATTAAGGATATGAAAAGCTCAAGGATCTTCAAGGTTAATGGCCAACGGCTTAAACCTTTCTATGAAGGATTCCAACCTCAGACCATGGAAATCATGTACTTGGATACGCCGACCTATGTCGACCATGATCAGAAGTAGCAACTTTATGTCTAGCCAAAGACGTTAAATGACGGCGCTGGATGGGAGGCAACCCATCGTTTCTATTCTTTCTTTTATTTTTATTGTTTTAATTTCTTCTAGGTTTTTATTTAATTAGTTTTTTAATTTCTGCATTATAGGTATCGCATCGGAACAACTTTCTATTGCTGCAAAGAGGGAGTTTTCTTCACTTAACTCTTGTTTGAGTTTTATTTGTGAATTTTAAATTCCATGCTCATTTCTATGGTTAAGTTACTTGTTCCATACTTGTATTTAGCATTTTACATGCATCAACTGCACACGTGAAGTTAGACAAAAAGGGTGCTGAAAACTTGGTAGCTGACCATTTGAGCAGAATAGTTCTACAAGATGAGATAATTCCGCTAAGTGATTCTTTCCCTCATGAAAACTTACTTGCTTTGCATGAATTACCTTGGTATGCAGATATAGTTAATTATCTTGTTTCTAGACAAATGCCAAGTGATTTAAGTAAGTTTCAAAAAGACAAATTGAAACATGATTCTAAGAATTACTTGTGGGATGAGTCTTACTTGTGGAAAAATTGTGCTGATCAAATAATTAGGAGATGCATTCCTCAAGATGAACAAAATTCAATCCTTGCTTTTTGTCATTCTTATGCATGTGGAGGCCATTTTGGACCCAAAAAGACTGCACGAAAAATTCTTAGAATGTGGTTTCTATTGGCCATCTCTGTTTAAAGATGCATATGCATTTTGTAAGGCATGCGATAGGTGTCAAAGAGTAGGAAATTTATCACATAGGAACCAAATGCCTCTGCAACCAATTCTTATATGTGAAATCTTTGATGTTTGGGCTATTGATTTCATGGGTCCATTTCCTGAGTCATCACCTAATAGATTTACATATATATTGCTTGCATGTGATTATGTTTCCAAGTGGGTGGAAGCCAAAGCCACTAAGACTGATGATGCTAAAACTGTTGCAGATTTTGTTAAATCTAACATCTTTTCTAGGTTTGGCATTCCACGAGCAATTATTAGTGATCAAGGGAAGCATTTTTGCAATAAGATTGTGGAAGTTTTGGTCAAGAAATATGGAGTGACTCATAAGGTGGCCACATCTTACCACCCTCAGACAAGTGGTCAGGCAGAGATCTCTAACCGTGAGATTAAGCACATTCTTGAGAAAACGGTGAAGCCTAACCGAAAGGATTGGAGTATGAGATTGAATGATGCTCTTTGGGCTTATCGAACAACATATAAAACTCCAATTGGGATGTCTCCATACCGTTTGGTATATGGCAAACCTTGCCACTTACCCATGGAGCTTGAGCACAAAGCATGGTGGGCAATCAAGGAGTGTAATATGAAGTTTGATGAAGCTGGAGATCATAGAAAACTTCAATTACAAGAGCTCGAAGAAATTCGAAATGATGCTTATGAGAGTTCGAAGATTTACAAGGAAAAGACCAAGGCATGGCATGATAAAATGATTTCGAGAAAAGCTTTTCATGTTGGACAGAAAGTGCTATTGTTTTGTTCTCGATTGAGGTTATTTCCTGGTAAGCTACGATCTCGGTGGACTGGTCCATATGAAGTAGTAACTGTATTTCCCCATGGAGCTGTGGAGATTAAGGATATGAAAAGCTCAAGGATCTTCAAGGTTAATGGCCAACGGCTTAAACCTTTCTATGAAGGATTCCAACCCCAAACCATGGAAATCATGTACTTGGATTTGCCGACCTATGTCGACCATGATCAGAAGTAGCAACTTTATGTCTAGCCAAAGACGTTAAATGACGGCGCTGGATGGGAGGCAACCCATCGTTTCTATCCTTTCTTTTATCTTTATTGTTTGATTTCTTCTAAGTTTTTATTTAATTAGTTTTTAATTTTTGCATTATAGGTATCGCATCGGAACAACTTTCTATTGCTGCAAAAAGGGAGTTTTCTTCACTCAACTCTTGTTTGAGTTTTATTTGTGAATTTTAAATTCCATGCTCCTTTCTATGGTTAAGTTACTTGTTCCATGCTTGTATTTAGCATTTTACATGTATCAATTGCACACGTGCACTTTAGAAAAAAATTTTCTTTCTCCGTCTTTCTAACTTTGCTTTTATTTCAACAATAAAAGTTTTCTCTCCAAAATTGCAGTTTGGGTAGGGAGAAGTTGGTTTTCAAAAAAAAAACGAAAATCCCTGTTTGGACCCGTGGAGGGTCGAACTCGACCTGTCACAGGTCGAACTGGACAAGAAGAGAAAATACCTGTTTGGACCTGTAAAGGGTCCAATTTGACCCTTCTCCAGGTCGACATAGGGTTTCCAATCTCAATGTTAAAAAAAATCCCTGTTTAGACCCTAACAAGGGTGAACTCAACCCTTTTTGGGTTGAGTCAGGATTTTTCCTTTTCAAAAAAAAATAAAAAATAAAAATCCACGTCATTTTTTTTTCTTTTTTCCTACATAATTTTTTTTCCTAACCTATTTTTTTTTTTACCAACTTCTCCATCATCTTCTTCCCTATCACCGCATCTCCTCCTCTCCAACCTTCCTCCATCGGCGCCACCACCAACTCCGCCATCATCTTCTACACCCCTCAACCCGAAACCTCCATCTTCTTCCTCGCTTCTTTCCTCTCTCTCTCTATCTCCTGATTCTTCTTCTTCTCCCTTCCTCATCTCTCCATCACCGCTGCTTCTTCCATCAAACCCGACACCTCCCATCTTCATATCTCTCTCTCTTTCTCACGTTTCTTTCTTCCCTCTCCCATACCAGATCTGCTTCTTCCTCATCTCTTTATCACGTTTCTCTCTTCCCGACACCTCAATGACGCCACACTCAAACCGGATCCGGCACACTCATCCGGTGCTGCAACCTTCACCCGATACTCATCTCAGATTCGGCGCCGCCATACCAAATCTGGCGCCTCACGCGCTGCAAATCTTCTCTCACACCAGATCTCTTCTCTCTCCGTCATCAAACCCGACCCCTCTCTTCTCTTTCTCTCCACCACCACAACAAATCTCATCTCTCCTTCTCTCTCCTCCTCTTCTTCCTCTGCAAACCCGAACCTCCATCTCCATTAACTCCACCCGAAACTTCTCACCTTCCTCCATCACCGACTCCTTCACCGCCACTCACTTTCTTTTCCCAATCTGCAAATTATTGGTAACTCTTGTCCTCATTTTTGGGTTTTTCTTGAATTTTAATGGGATTGCATTCTGATTAGGACCCTTAATTCTTTCATGAATTCTGCTTTGGGTTGTTGAATTTTGAGCATTCCGTTGAAATTGCAGACATTTCTTTGAGTTCTTAGGCTTTTGTGTTGCATGTTGGTTGAGAATTTAATCTCTTATTTTCTCTTGGTTCAGCAATAGCATAACATCATGTAGCTAAACTTGTACTCTTAACTGAAATTCTTTACGTTCTTGGGTTATGTTTATGCCTTTCTTAACATGATTTACTGAATTTGACAGTGGCATGACCTTGTAGGCTTTGTTATTTTACCTCCTCTTATTACTATACACTGTCAATTGCTTTCAATTACCTACTGTTTCAGTTTCAATTGGATTTTTCATTGGATAATGCCATACTGGAATTGTGTTTTCTTTGCCATGAACCTTGCAAATGTTCGCAATTTCAGCTTCCTCCTAGGTTTGCATTGTTTTGGTAATTAATGGATTGAATTCCTACACTTTTCAGGTATTCTTGCAACCATGACTCGAGAAAGAAAGTATAAGCGAAGAAAAGGGAATACAAAGGCAATTGTGGCTGTTGATAAGGGAAAACAGCATGAGGAGTCTGTTGAGAACTCACCTATCCGAGAAGATTCTCCGCCTCTCGCATTGACCATTGTCGACAGTGATTCCGATGCTTCTCCTCAGGACATGTCCGATTCGGAACATGAGGAAGGTCCTCATGATGGTGCTTTTGCGGATACTCAGTTTAATAGTCCTGCATGTCGGGATTGGTGCCTTCATAGTATGCGCACTTACCAATTCGTTTTTGAAGCATCCGTTGCTAATGACATTGATGAGAAATATGGGATCACTGCAGCTTTTGACAGGCTCGGATGGGGTCCAGTGCTGAACATTAAAGGTTATCACTACCCCAATTTGGTTGCTCAATTTTATGCGAATGTGATGCATAAGGAACAAGGAAAAGACAGTACTACTATTACTTCTCGAGTTAAGGGCACAATTATAAACATCACTCATGAATATTTAGCTCAGAAGTATGGAGTACCGATGGTGGGTGAAAGTGCACAAATTACTCGAGTTTCGGGGCATCGAGTACGCTTTTATAATAATGCTGCACGGACGAAAGAAGATGCATTGGAGCATCTTGATGTGTATCACTCCACCAATACCAAGGGTGATCTCGTGGTAAACTTCAAGCACCTAGAAATCTGGGATGGCATATTGGCACACTTAGTTAATAAAAATGTCATGCCTAGGGTGAACATGAAATCGGGTGTGCGAGTTTTGGATGCTTTTCTCGTTGATTCTCTATTGACTGGCATTCCGTCCACAACCAAAGGGCTTAGTTGGTCAAAGACGGTTATTCATGAGATGTGGAATGTGGTTCAGAACCAGCAAGTGAAGCATTTTGCTTTTCCAATTCTTCTGAGCACCCTATTTGAAGACAAAGGTGTAGATGTCAGTGGTGAGGATAAAATTCCATCATCGGATACATCACTGACTTTGGATACCTTAGACATCCTTGGATACACCCGAACAGCAGAAGGTTGGACAAACCCGAAGAGAAAGAGACATGCTGCAGCTGCCGAGGCTGACAGGCCCGATACATCCCATGCCCCTCCACCTAAGCCTTCCGTCAGTGATGTCTATCACCAGCTTTTAGATTTCCAGAATGAGGTTCGTGCATCCCTCGCTGCCTTACAAGAGTCTTGCGCACGACAAGAGCGCCTTTTGGAGCAGTTGGTACCGCAAGGAAGCAAAGCACGGAAACAGAGATAGTTAGTTTTCCTTTTTCTTTATTTCTTTTTCGTTTAGCATTTAGTTTCCATTTAGTTTGCATTGTATATATAGATTGGATTGCATTTAGCTTTACTTAGGATTGCTTTTAGTTACTGTTTTCTATTTATTATTACTAGGATTAGATGAACTTCACGATTTTGTCTATTACCTGTCCCAAATAGCTAGGAATTTCATGGAGATGCCTTTGGCACTGGATGGAAGCACTTCAAGCCGTTTGCAACTCCAGGGGAGTTTCTGATCTCTTTAAATTTCTTGCTATAATTGAGTATAAATGTTTATTCATTGTGGACAATGCCATGTTTAAGTGTGGGGGGTGTTTTCAAAAACAGTATGTTCATATTTTCTGATTTTTGCTTAAATTTTTAGGTTTTTCAATTTAGAATAGTCCTCTGTTTTGTTTTATGTTAACCTCCATGGATGTTTGCTTTATGTATACATGCTCTCCTTGAATTTTTGTTGGAAACAAATGAGTCTTCACTCAGAATTCTGCTTTGAAATGTTTTTGTGAATTGTGTGGTTTTAGCATGATCAACTGGCATGTACTTTCCATGTGAGACTTTGAGCCTATTTCGCCGTCACTACGGCTATATTTTTTTTCTTATGTGGGTAGTTGCTTCATACGCTTCTAGAACTTGCTTTATACCACTCGAGATTACATGTTTTTGTGTATACTTGCATGAAAATGATGAGGCATTTCTTTGGAACGATTGAGCCTAAATAGCCAACCTGTAATTATTATCCTTTGATACCCCATTTTGAGCCTAATTTGGATTATTTTTAACCTTTTTCTTGGATAACTCATTGCCAAAGAACCTTAAGCTTAGAATTGTTAAATGTTTCCTACCTTAACCTAGGTTAATGAAGCACTTGATTTTGTTTTGATTATTCTTGTGGATGAGTATGATGAGAATTAGTGTGGGGGAATTCTTGTTTGTTGGTTAATTGCTTAATGAAAGTGTAATGAGGTGCCCTTTTTCTTTGAAAATCAAATCAAGTTAGTAACTTGATCAAAAAAAAGAAAAAAAAGAAAAAAGAAAAAAAGAAAGAGAGAAATCAAAAGGGAAAGCGAGTTGATGATATTAGATTGATGAAGTTGTCATTTGTTATGAATATTGGGCTATTAAATTGTATATTTGCCCATGGTTGGTGTTGATAAATTTATGTTGTGCTTCATTAGTCTAGGACTTTGAATTCTTTATCTTTTCTTTGATAAGCTCACTTAACCTTTTTGCCCCATTACAACCCTTTAAAGTCATTTGATTTGTGTATTTATACACTTGTGGAGTAGTGGAGAGATTGGTGGACAAGCAAGCTTATGGTAATGCGTATCTTCACTAGTGATTATGAGTGTCACCTAAACACTTGAGTGAATGCCATGTTGAATTTGCTTTAAGTTACTTTTCTTTTCAAATTGTGTGCAGAAAATTGTTTTCAAAATGTTTTTCTCTAAATTGTTTTGGTTTTTGAGTGTGTGTACATATTGTTAGACTTTTATGGAGGGAAACTTAAATTGTTTTGAGTTTTCATCTTGCTTGAGGACTAGCAAGAAATCAGTGTGGGGGAATTTGTTGAGTTCATAATTTCCTATCTTTTTCATGTCATTATAATGGTGTTTTATGATTTTTTTTAGTTGATTTGCTACTTAGTTGTTCACTTATATGTTTTAGGTACTTTAAAGAAGAATTGGAAGCAAAAGGAACATAAGGAGCAAGGAAGTAGGTGTCCTGCGTCAACTAGGAGCGGGTCGAAATCAACCTTCGCAGTAGGGGCGAGATTCACCAAGAGCAAGAAGGAATTTTTCCTGTTTCGACCTTAATCGGGGCCAAAATCAACCTTCTCTGGGTCGAAACAGGGCTGGAGAAAAAGCTGTTAATTGAGTCATTTAAATTCAACCTTTTGGGCTGGAGTTGATTCATGCGAATTGGGCCTTGAAAAGAAAGGAGATGACCCATGCAATTTATTTATTTGTTTTTAAATTTAATGGCAAAGTTGTAATATTGCCAAAAACTTAAGATTAGAATTTCACATATATATATATACTTTAGCCGCATAAGGCAAAATTCAAGTTTTGTTTTGGAGAATTGGAGATTCAGAGTTGGAATTTAGCAAAATTTGGGATTTTGAAGCGTAGCGAGAAAACGGAATTGATTTCCTCGATTCTTTTTCTTATGCTTGATTACTTTCTTCATGATCAATAATTTTACTTGTGTTTTTGTATTTCAAAGCATGAGTAGCTAAATTTCCCCTTTCCAACTCTAAAGCAAATTGATTCTAGGGTTTTTAATTTATGAGGCTTTGTTCTTAATTAAATTCTTTTGATTGGGTATTCTAATTTTCTCTTTATTATTGGAATGAATGCATGTTTTAATTAATTGGAAGTGCACCTAGTTAATTTTAATATGTTTTCTAAAGTTAGATTTTGAACCCTATATGCAATTGTAGGTTTTCATATCTCAAGTGACAACTTAGAGTAGCCATCTAAGAGAAAATTAGGAATAGATTGAATATTGCCTATATTAGTGAATATTATCTATTGGTAACTAATATTTTTCTAGTTCTTTATGCTATAAATTACTTGAACCTAGTAGGCGATTGAAACTAGGTTAGTATATTTATTAGGATTTAGTCTAGGACTTGCGTCATGGCTAATGATAAATAAGGAAAAATAGAGACTAATTGGCTTTTAGCATTTAGTCTACGTTATCTATTTAATTAGGAGGATTTATACTTTGTGCCTAGGATTAAATTAATTACCTATGAATCAATGCTTTAGAGTTGGGATTTCCATTATTTGATATTTACTTCTCTTGATTAATATTTTCTTGAATATTTATTTATTTGCAATTTATTTTCTATTGCAACTTAGATCATAGTTAAATCAAAACCCCCCATTTTTATTTTGAACTTGTTTGGTTAAGTAGTTAACAACTTTAATTCCCTTGGGACTCGACTCGTATTTACCCTAGCTATTAGTTAGTGAATTTGCGGTTATTATTTGGTATGTTGCGACGCGCATCATTTATCTCCAAAATTTCACAAGAATTTTGTTTTCAAAAACCTGCTATTTTAGCTAAGAAACACATTGAGGACAATGTATAATTTAAGTATGGGGGAGAGTTTAAGATCCATATTTTATCTGTTGTTCACCTTTTGTTTTATCCTTTAGATTAGTTTAGAGATAAATTTTTCAAAAATTAATTTTGCATGATTTATTTTGATCTTTATAATTAGTTTAGTTTCTAATCGAGTTTGATATGACCTTGTTTCTCAAACTTTCTTGAAAATTTAGTTTTCAAATTTTGCTATGATTGGAAATTTTCTTTCAATTGCATGATTGAATTGGATGATTTTTTTGTAGTACTAAAATTAAGTCAATAGTTTTTGCTTATTTATAGTTTGCTTTTGAATTCATTACTATTTTTTCTCATATTTTTATTGAGTATGCCTTGAATCTTAGAACCTTAAAGCCCCATTATTCTTTCAAACCTATCCCTTTTGTTCTTTAATGCCCTATTTTTCTTCTTGGAACCCTATTTTTTCCTTTGTTTACTCGGAAGAGCCCTGTCTTAAAGGTGATAATTTTAGTTCTTTGGCTGATCAAGAGAACAATATGTGCACACGAATGTTTCCACCCATCATAAGGCTTCCATGTCCAAATAATATGGGAGAAGAGGCATTAATAATTTTACATTGGTAATTTTTTCAATAATTGTCCCCCTGAAAAAAGGATTGAGAAAAAAAAAGGAATAAAAAAAAAGAAGAGGCCTTGCAATGCCGAGAATTGTCCCTCTAAAAATAGAAGAAGAAGAGTATTGAAAAAATAATAAAAAAATAAAAAAAAATCTGAAAAGATTGACACTTGAATTGGACAAGAAAAACAATTAGAAGTAAAATTGAAGAGGAAAGTGATTCTCTTATCCAAGAGCTAGGTTATCAAAACTTTTTACCTACCTAGTCACTCTTTTTAAGCCTTCTTTTTTCTATCCTACCCTTTTCAATGCCTTATACCCTTACTTTTTGATTTATTGCACGGGTTTGCATGGTGCAGTACTCGTACTAAGATTAGTAGAGTTATTATTATAGAATCATTTGTTTATTATCCATGCATGTCAAATGAAAAATATATTATAAATTAATTAGTTTTTGTTTAATTTTGGACATATATTAGTTTAAAGTTTTCAAGGTCAAACTTGATTAGAAAAAAAAATTATTGATAAAAAAATTCACTATTCCTTACTTTGCTTTTCTATCGGACCTACTATACTTTCTATAAAAAGACAAAAAGAAAAAGGGGTTTCTTTGACTAATCTTAATTTGGGCCATAAAATTGTTGATTTTACTTATAACAATCGGCCCATAAATAGAAGAAATGTTGAAATGTTCATCTTTCAATAATATTCTAAAAATCTCCTAACAAATTATCTCTCACTCCACCTAAGTATATTTCATCCGGATATATTCAAGTAAAAAATTAATTAATTAATGAAAGATATTTATTCATCCCATGTTTTCTATACTTTTCTAGAGCCTGTTGCAATGTGCGGGTTCGGGGTCCGAATCCTACCGCTGAACGACTTAAGAAAGGAAATCTATGGGGGAAGCTACTTCTATCTATGGGAGTCGCCACTAATCATTTTTAGCCTAGGTGTGATTAGCCACCTATCAGAATATTAAATCTAATATTAACCTAAGCTAGGCGAAAGTAACACTAAATCTAATAAACGGTCTTCTAACCAGAGTCTTGAAGGTTCGGTAGTCGGGTACGCGTGGGGAAGGATTAGCACCCCAACGACGCCCGTCGAAACGACGGCACTGACTAGTCTAGAACTAACTATGGGTTTCTATTATTGGTTGTCTCTATTCTTAAATTTTCATGCCCTATTAAAAGATTTTATTGACCTTTGATTGAATTATCTTACTATTGATTACCCTTTTACTTCTTGATTACTGATTACCATTTTCTACTCTTTCTACT
This sequence comes from Corchorus olitorius, assembly GCA_001974825.2. Classification (NCBI taxonomy): domain Eukaryota; kingdom Viridiplantae; phylum Streptophyta; class Magnoliopsida; order Malvales; family Malvaceae; genus Corchorus; species Corchorus olitorius. The sequence goes on along the minus strand of AWUE01020989.1, from coordinate 4,610 downwards.
AATTACCATTTTTTACTCTTTCTAATTAAATTACTGATCCCATTTTTCTTACTCTTTTTTACTGATTACCATTGTTTACTCTTCTCTTTTCTTTTCTTTTTTTACTGATTTCATTTTCTACGCTTTTTAACTAAATTATTGATTACCCTTATTCTCTTTACTGATTACCATTTTTTACTCTTTTTACTATTTACCATTTTCTTACATTTTTTTACTAGTTTCCATTTTTTGCCTTTTTTACTTTAATTACTGAATATTTTTACTTTTTTTACTTTAATTACTGAATACCATTTTTACTCTTTTTAATCCTTTTACCACTTTTACTCTTTGAATTTTAATTACTGATTACCATTACCATTTTACTGATTACTTTTTACTCTTTACTGATTACTATTACCATTTTACCATTTACTCTTTACTCTTTTACTGATTACTATTACTCTTTTGTTGATTACTCTTTACTGACTATTATTACTCTTTCTTGATTACTCTTTATTCTTTACTTACTACTATTACTCTTTTACTCTTTACTCTTACCATTTACTGATTGCCCTTTAATTTATTGTGGGAGCCTTTTTGTGGGAATGTGAGAAAGGACTGGTTTGGCTCACTTTGGGCTCAAATCTCCCCAGAAGAGGAGCTGGGTTTGCGCAAGATGAGGCCCAAATAATCAGTGGCGCGGCAGGAAAAATCAGGGAAACTCAGCCTTTGTGGGATTGAGCAATTGACGCGGCAAGAAATGAGCAAAACTTAGTTTTAAAATCGCAGAAACTGAGGAAGATAAAAAAGATGAGCCAAGTAGCAGAAAACCCAGATTTCTTTGAAATGGAATAAATCAAGCTCTTTATTGATTTCAGAACATATGAGAAACAAATTGGAAGAGGGATTTGGGGGAAAAGGAGGAAGAATACATCGAGAGCAATGGAATCAAAACACAAGCCATTGACAATAGAGGAAAACACTAATTTGGAGAAGAGGGTTCTTGCTTGTTGTTGGAAATCCTTGGAGGATTCTTGAAAATATGATTGTGAGGTGATTCTTGAGAATAGCCAAGAAGTAAATGGCTGGAAGTTTTGTAGCAGAAATTCTCTCTTTTACTTGGTGCTTCCCCCCTCTTCGCGTGTTGCCATTTTCGACGGTGGTGAGCTCCTTTTATAGTGTGTCTCTTGCCCGGTCGGAAGCTTTGTCCGGCCACCCTAGACGGCTATTGCTTTTCATTGATTTAGTGAATAGCCTCTAGGTTCAAGACAAGGAATCTTCCGTTTTGAGGAAGAGAACAGTGGGCACCTTCTTGCGTTGAAATCAGCACCATATTTCACCGAGCTCCCGTCGCCATCGCCGGTTTGCTTTTTACAGCAAACTAGCTGTCTCCTCTCAAAGTCAAAAAAGCTTGGCTTTTGATTCCACCCTCTGCAACCCGTTGATTTCCCCTTTGGTGTTAAGGAACAACTTCCAAGCATAGTTGCCCACTCCAAAGAAATTAATCAAGGGAGATTCTTTCTCCTTTTGCCATCCATTCCACTCCCCCCAATTTGTTTTCCCGCCTGTGGGCTTGGACCACAGTTAGTGCCTGCAAAAAGGATTAGTTAGTGATAATCCTTTGCTAGAAATAGGTAAAAATGAAGAAGTTTGAGTTAATTAGGGTTCTTCCCTTAGATGCTTTCCTCTGCAGGAAAGTCTGTCATGTTGCAGCAGGGAATAGGGTTGTGTGCCCTTTGTCTTCACGTTCTTGGCTTTGTGGTGAAGTGGCAAGGCCTCCACCGTTTTGGGCCTTCTTGGGCTTGAGTGAAGAGCTTTAAAAGTAACATGGCCCATTGTAGTGCACATGGCTTGGGCCTTTGTCACATATATGTGTATATATATATATATATATATATATAAAATATAGGAATTTGGTGGCAAGGCCCATGTTTATATATTATGAGCCTATGCCCCTAAGAGAAATGCCTTAATAGCAAAGCCCATGTATATTATGAGTCTATGCCATAAGGAGAAATGGCTCTGTGTTATATATGTGTTTGAGGACTTTTGTAATAGAGATGCCCTGTGTTATATATGTGTTTGGGGACTTTGATATAAATGCCTCTGTGTTATATATGTGTTTGAGGACTTTGTAATAGAGTTGCCCCTGTGTTATATATGTGTTTGGGGACTTTGATATAGATGTCTCTGTGTTATATATGTGTTTGAGGACTTTGTAATAAAGGTGCCCCTGTGTTATATATGTGTTTGGGGACTTTTTGGCTATTGGATAAAAGAGAGGTGGGCTTTTGTGTGGTACTTGTGGCCCATTTACCCAATATTTCTGTATGTGTTTAGTTGGGCCAAAATAAAAATAGAAATGGATAAGAGAAAGATTGGCCCAACCTTGGAGGGTGTTTGGAGAGGATTCGGTGGACTTAAACCTTCCCGGTTTTGGCCCCTAACATTTAGCCCCCTTTGAGTGAGAGTTCCTTGTTGCAGCAGGAACTTGAATCTCAAATCCTCCATGGGCCAAAAATTGACCCGAACCGCCATGCCCTTCTGGTTGGGACGCAATTTTGAATTAGGCGGGTATCTTCAGCACGTGATAGGCTGTATTGCACCCATTTGTTGTAGACTTCTCTTTTTCAAAGACCTATTGGAGAGAGGTCTTTTCGATTCTGCACTTGGAGCTACGCAACTTCCATTTGCAATGATTTCTGAAAAGGTGCTTTCTTCATGGGTGTTTCGTAATATGCAAAGAGACCCTTTTTGGGAAAGACTTTGTTTTGAGATAAACTGTTAGGCAGACACCTCTTTTTCTCTTTATTGGTGCCTTTCCATTATCCTCTTAGTCTTGATCAGCGGGCCTCCCCTCTATTTATTGTTCTTTTCACCATTGGATGGTCTTCATTTTTTGATTTTGAACTTTGGAGAAGCAAAAGGCTTTGGTTTTCTTCTGCGCCTTTTTCCCTTCTTCCTTTTCACCATACTTCATCTTTTTCGTTGGTGGTTTGTCGTGGCCCTTGGCTCCGATCGACCTTAATCCCTTCTTGAAAGGTTTGGGTTCCTTCCATTTCTTGTGATTTTGCCCTTTCTGAGAGTGGTGTTGTCGTTTTGCTTATCCCACCGTGTGTTTGCAGTTGTCATATTTGTCCTGCAACTTTCCTGCCGGCGGTAGACAATGGGTACGATCTCTCTCTCTCTCTCTTTTCTGGCCTTGATTTCTTTGGTTGTTTGGTATGTCCCATTGATGTTGGGATCATAATCTTCTTTGGGTTTCATCTTCCCTTTCTCCTTTTAGCCACTCCCGCTCATCGAGAGAGGAAGAAACAGAAGGCAGGAGAAATTCCAGCACTTTTATACAATGCTTGGGTCGAGGTTGATGATGATCTGCTGCATTTTGCGAAAACTGATGCGCTTGGGTCCGTCGAGGCTAGATGTGGTAACTACCACTTGCTCGAGGAATACACCGCGGGAACAAACGATCCCCCAATCCTGCTGGATGCTGACTCAGTATCTTGGTCTCATATCCGCAGGGGGGATTTTACCGCTGCTCCCTTAATCACATCATTTTCCTGCGGAACTCTTAAAGATAATAATGCTTGGATTGAGTGGGTTACCGGAGAGCTTTCAGATCCGAACTTCCGAGCATTGATGAAGAAAACTCATATCTTTGATGCCCTCTCCCTCTCGTGGCGCCAATCCTTCTTTGCCGACCCCGAGCTTATTGGTTTTCTCGCCCGTAGATGGCATGTGGGGCACCATACTTTTCTCACTGCTTTTGGCGAGATCACTGTGACGCTTGAGGATGTGGCCGCCATCACTTTACTTCCTATCGTTGGTGACATTGACCCTCGGCTCAGCAGTCCGACCCCGCAGGAGGTTAAGATCTTGACTGGTTTGCTCGATAATCTTTCTATCACCAAACGATATCCGAAAAAGAAGTGGCGTGGTGAGCATTTCATTTTGCGCTCCACTTGGATAGATCATGTCACTTGTGCTAGTGGTGAATGGGATGTTGGCGTGAGGAGGGATGTCTTCATCTTGGTGTGGCTGAGCAGGTTCGTCTTTGGAGGTTATCCTTACAACAGAGTTATGGCTGAGCTTGCCCCTCTTGCTGTGAAGATTTCCTGCGGCCATTCTGCACCTCTGGCTCCCTTGGTTTTGGGGACACTTTATCACCACCTGGACACATTCCATGAGGATGAACTTCGAGGTGGTGGCCGCTACACAATCGAGACCTTTCTGAGTATTCCTCTGTTGCAGGTCTTTGTTTGGGAGGATTATCCCAAATTGGCCCTAGAGTTTGTAAATAAAAAGACCATGAGTGACAACTACAGCTCCGATTGGGAATTTGATTGTTCTCTTTGCGGCAAGTTTCCCAGAATCTGTGGCTGGGTAAATAAGAAACCTCGCCTTGAATCGAGAATCCATTCACTGTTTGACACTCATGCTGCTTTCCTCTTTAGGCCGTATACTCGATTTGCGGCTTCACCTTCTGTTCCATCGCATATCTTGGTTTCTCCTGTGAGTGATCGACTTGCTGCTGCTTCTGATTCAAGCTTTTGTGAAGTGAATGTTACAGCATCTGACACGCTGCGAGTTTGAGGCTGTTATTTAGCTTTACTCCTTCTATGATCCCCTAC
>AWUE01020987.1:0-193010 GCA_001974825.2 Corchorus olitorius | reverse complement strand
TTTAATTGATCTCTTGACTTATATCATGGTGAGATTTTGTGCTTTTATATGAAAATGAATAGGGTATTTCTTAATATCTCTGCATGAATTCTATGTTGCTTGTTTTGATGGATTGAAGCTAGCACTTTCTTGATAAATTAAGTAGCATTAGCTAAATTAAATCTTGAAGGATCTTCGGATTTAATTGTTTGGTAGCAATTGGAAGCGAAGGATCTTCCTTCCAAGGGATTTAAGAATCTTTGACCAATTTTTAATTGCCCATTGTGCTTGTAAATTACAAGATCTTAGTGCTTTATTCTTGAGTAATTATCACACTGGATCAAGAGGTAATTGTTTAAAGAATAAAAGGGATAATTCACACTAGATCAAGAGCTTTATCTAATTAAGGTAATTTAGGATTAAATTCCAAGCAAGCTATCCATTGTTTTCATAAATTTTAGATATCAATGATCCATGTTATTATTGTCAAGAGGGATATTAATTCTATGTTGGAGGGTTTTCTTAATTATTTTCTCAATTTATCCTTTGCTTTTTAATTGATTGTTCTCTTTGCGGCAAATTTCCCAGATTCTGTGGCTGGGTAAATAAGAAACCTCGCCTTGAATCGAGAATCCATTCACTGTTTGACACTCATGCTGCTTTCCTCTTTAGGCCGTATACTCGATTTGCGGCTTCACCTTCTATTCCATCGCATATCTTGGTTCCTCCTGTGAGTGATCGACTTGCTGCTGCTTCTGATTCAAGCTTTTGTGAAGTGAATGTTACAGCATCTGACATGCTGCGAGTTGAGGTTGTTTTTAGCTTTACTCCTTCTATGATCCCCTACTTATCTCTGAATGGCGTATGGGGTGTTTTGAATTACAGTCCTCAGTTTGCTTTGAGACAATTTGGATTTGATCAAGGGGTTGCTATTGCTGCATTTCCTGCTGACCCTTGGGAGGTGGCCATTAGGAGGTTCCTTACTGCCTTTCAAGTTGACCGATTTCAGGATGGCAGGATTTTCAAGTTTATGGGTCCTGCGGCTAGGCCCATCATGGTTCCTGCCATGATTGAACACTGGGAAAACTATTGTGTCGGCTTGCGGTCCTTTATTGAGCTGGACCCTCAACCCGTTACGCCTTTGCCTCCGAATCGGGTTGGGAATCCCCGATTTGTCAACCATTCCACACTCAAGACATACATGACTCGGCACCTACTGGCGTCTTCAAGAGAAAGGATTGCCATTGGCTTGCTTACGGGAATTTACCCTATCCTCCTCCGACATACATCTTGGCCCATGGGGGCATCGGGAAATTTGTCGATCGAGACGCTACGAGGTGGAGAATGGCACATCTGGGGAATAGGATGTCCCTTGGAACTGCTAATGATGACGCTCATCTTATGGCGATCTTGCTATCTTTAAACAAGACTATGTCGAGGAAGCCCATTCCCCCAAAAGGGGTTGTGGGAATAAAGAGGAAGGGAGCTGCAGATTCCGGCTCTCCCTAAAAAGAAGTACAAGACCCTGGCCAGCCTTACTGAAGAAGCTTCGACTGCTGCAACGGTTCTTGCTGAAGCCCTATCTGCTAAGCCCCCTGTCGTTCCCTCTAAGCCAGTTGTAACCAAGTTTTATGACACCCGGTCCAAGATCAAGAATGCTCAAGAATCATCAGCAGTTGTGATTAAGGTACTCCTCTGACCATAGCTCCAGTTGTTGTTGCTTTCCTTTTTTCTTCTTCCTGCTGGGACTTGCCTCTGAAGCTCTTTTGTACCTCCGCAGGAAAATGTGCCTGCCAGAAGTGCTGGTTTGGTCGGGGCAGGTTTGTCTTCCTTTCTTTTCTCTCTCTTTTATATTATTCGAGTAGAAAAGAAATACCTATTTTCCCCCTTGTTTATCTGTCTTTAGACTTTGACTTGAACCAAGCTGCTAGCGAGGCCGATAAAAGCATGGATGATCCTTCTTTGAAAGGCCCAGGTGAGCTTACTTCCTCCCTTAGTCCCCATTCATAAACGAGATGGGTCTCCAAGGCTTCAGAAATTTCGACTCACCCACCTTTTTGCCAATTCGCAGATAGGAAAATGAAAGGGAAAGTGGTAGAGGAACCTGAGGTTGTCCTGTTTGAGGAGGAGGGAGACGCCGATTCTAATGCCGGCTCAGAGGGTGATGAGGAAGTCGATGACTTCGACGAATTAGGTGAAAGCTCAGATGAAGCTGCTGCTGAAAAGGGGGACTCCGATGAAGATTATGAGCCATTGGATCTCGCTGTGGAGGATGTTGAGATAGTGAGGCAGAGTCCCCAGAGCGTTCCCAAGTCTTCCGATGCTGGCCCTAGTTCTGGTATTGGTGTGGAGGAAGAGGTTGTCCCATCCGAGCAGACGATTGACATGCCCTCCATTGAAAGCACTCAGATGACTGGCATCGCTGATGGTGGTGAGCTTCTCTCCACTCCTTTTTCTGCGTTCTTATCTTTCCCTCTTTTGTTGATGTAATTTCTGAAATCTTTGCCATTGGTTATTCGCAGGAAATGCCAAGGCTGTTGATGAAGCTGGTACTAGTAGTGCAACAGGACAGAGTGAAGGAAGTGGGAGGATTCCTTATCGGACCTTGCTGAATGACTTGGTGGGCAAAGCTTCTCGCCCAAGTTCTTACTTCTTTGACTATATGAGCAAGGGTGGCACCATGATTCAGGTGGAGAACACTCCTTTTGCTGTGTTTTCTCACTTGAAACCCACTGCCGACAAGATCATGAAGGTATATCCAGACTTTCTTGCCAATATTGGAGCCTTCTCAGCAGGAGCTACCTTCGCTTTTGGGTTGCTCTGCCATGCTTTGTATGACATGGAGACGACAGCTATAAGTGACATCACAGAGTCCTTGCTTTTTGATTGGAGGGACGCCATTAGGGGAGCAAAAGAGCATCGCTTCCACGTTGAACCCTTCCAGAAACATGTCTACTTCTTGGCCCAAGTCTTCTGTGGTCGTGAGGCACATTCCTCTCCGGAAGCGGAGAAGGACAAAGCGCATACTCAAGAGCTCAACAAGTTAAAGGAAGAGTTGGAGCAGTGTGAGGAGCGTGTGGCCATTCTGAAGAAGACCATTGAGGAAGCGGAAGCTGCTCATAAGAAGAGGCTAGCCAATGTTGTGAATCATGACTGCATCTCTGCTTTTCTCCGTAAGCGCAACAAGACTGCTGCTTTTACTTTTATTTGATGGATAGCCCTGAGTTGGCTGATTTGTAATGTCTGGATATTTTCTATGGCTATTTCAATATTTCTGTATTTGGGTATGTATTTGGGATAACTCTAAGTATTTTGTGTATGGATGTTTGGCATAGTGCCTTTATTTGTTACTGTAGGATTTGTGTTTGCTAAGCATGTGTTTCCTGTATGAAGTATGAAAGAATCAAAGAATTTGTGGTGAAATACTTAAAGTTTCGAGTGGTCAACCAAGGTAGGTCTTAGTGGGAAAAAGTTTGCAAGGAAGCACGGGTGAGAATATCGATACGAATAATGATTTATAGGGAATCATATAGATTTTGATGAAAGCTCTCTATTTATTTGGGTAATAATCAAAAGGGCCCAAGTACAAGGGATTTTACAAAATCCTATGGGCTAACTAGAGAGGCCTACCCTTAAGTAAATTAAATGCACTTTAGCAATGGTAGGACTTAAGCCATTTGGCATTAATTAACTCATACCAGTTTGGCTCGTTGGGCTTCATAATCTCACAATATCCACTAGCAAAGGCTTCTGCCACGATGTAAGGCCCACTCCAATTTGGAGCAAATTTGGAGGGTCGGGGCAAATTTCTTCTCACGTGATCATCCGCCTTAAGCACCAACTGTCCTGCCACAAAGGTCCTCGGATTGACTTTCTTGCCATAAGTCTTGGCCATGGATGCTTGATATTTCTGCATGTTGGCCTTAGCCTGCTATCTTATCTCATCCACAGCTTCCAACTCGACTAATCTCTGCCCTCCACAAATGACAAATGAGCTGTCTAAGTCAGTGGAGGCCAGGATTCTTGCCGTTGGCTTGACAATCTCGACCGGCAGGATAGCTTCGGCGCCATAAACTAGGGAGTAAGGAGAAAAGCCTGTAGTGGATCGGGGATGGACCCGATAGGCCCACAAAGCATCAGGCAAGTGGGTGGTCCAGCCTTTTTTGTATTCGTACACCATCTTGCTCAAAATTTTGAGCAGCACCTTGTTTGTTGCTTCGGCTTGGCCATTTCCTTGTGGGTAGTAGGCTGTCGACCTTCGGTGCCTGATCTCATAGTCATCCAAGAGTTTGCCAACATACTGGTTCACAAATGGGGTGCCATTGTCGGTGATGATCCTGTGGGGAACTCCGAATCTGCAAATGATTGACTCTTTAATGAATCGGGTTACAGCAGGACCAGTCGCCTTTGTCAAAGCTTCTGCCTCAACCCACTTTGTGAAGTATTCTGTGGCCACAAGGATCCATATCTTGCTATCAGATGTGGGGTGGATTGGACCAATCAAATCTAGCCCCCAAGTGTGGAAGGGCCAAGGAGTTCTCATATCTTGAAGTGTCGAGGGGTGAGCATGAATCATTGCTCCATGGAATTGACATGTTGAGCACCTGTTCACATATTCTTTGGACTTCTTTTTCATTTGAGGCCAATAATACCCGCACGATATCAGCTGTTGGTAGAGTTTCTTCCTGCCTTGGTGTTCTCCACAGTCACCAGAATGGATTTCGGCCATAACTTTGAGAGCTTCTTCGGCAGACAGGCATCTCAAGGGTTCTCCAGTGAATCCCTTTCTGAAGAGAATGCCATTATCGACAAAGAATCTTGCTGCAGATCTCCTAAGGGCATATGCCTTCTTTGCGTCCTACGACAGGACGTTATGAATCAAGAAATCCAAGATTGGATGTCGCCAGTCTCCTGCATCGTCTAAGGCGAGGCATTCTTTCTCTCCAAACATAGGGCTGCAGCTTTCACATTTTTGCTGCAGAGCGGATGCTTCCTTCTTCATGTATGGCCAAAAATAGCCAAGTCGTTGTAATCTTCGATAGAGGCTAATTTTAGGAGCTATGCCACAAGACTTCTCATGAGTCTCTTTGAGGACGAGCTCCGCCTCCTCTTTTTCGATACAGCGTGCAAGAATTCCTCCGGGCATCCGGCGATAAAGGTCTCCGCTGATCAGAGTGTAATCTTTGAGCTCTTTGATTGATGGGAAATCATAGATAGCAGGGCTTTGCTGATTGAACTCCTCCAATCTTCCTTCTCAGCTATGGGCCCTTGCTTGGGCAAGTTCATGACTGGGGAGACTCGCCTGACTACTTCAAATTTAGCGGAATCGCCAAGTAAAATGAGCTTTGATCCCAAGGTGGCTAGCGAGTCAGCATATCGATTCTCCCCTCTCTGTACATGAACGATCTCAAGAGTCTCAAATGACTTTTCTAGCTCTCGTGCCATGGCTCTGTAAGGCGCCAAAGAGGGCTCTTTGAGTGCGAATTCCCCATTTACTTGGCTAATAACCAAGTTGGAATCGCCTTTAACTCTCAAATGCTTGATTCCTCTTTCTTTGGCAGCCAAGAGACCAATGAGATAAGCCTCATATTCGGCAACGTTATTCGAGCATGGAAAGTCAAGTTTGCAAGACAAGGTGATCGCTTGAGCCTTTTCATCCAATATTACGATGCCAGCGCCTCCTCCTTCTGCCGTGGAGGACCCATCAAAGTACAAAGTGTGGGGTTGTACTGGTTCTGCAGTGGCAACTTGTTCTTCCATTCCTGGGATTTCTTCTGATATGGTGGAGGAGTCTTCGCCTGGGAATTCGGCAAGAAGGTCTGCTACAGCTTGTCCTTTGATGGCAGAAGGATTATGGCAGGAAATGGAGTACTGTGATAGTTGCAGCAGCCAGTTGGTTAATCTTCCTAACAGAGATGGTTTCGCTAGTAGATAGCGGATTGGGTTGGACTTTGTCATCAAGTTTATCTCGTGAGCTAGGAAATAGTGCCTCAGCTTCTGGGAAGCATAAATCAGCGCTAAGCACATCCTTTCGATCCTAGGATATTTCCTTTCGGATTCTTGCAGTGCGCGACTGATATAATAGATTGGGCACTCTATTCCTTGCTTATTGACTTGACCCAACAATCCGCCTATAGCTGTGTCTGTCATGGCCAGATATAACCTCAGAGCCTTTCCTGCGGTAGGAGACCGCATTGTCGGGAGACTCCTCAGCTGCTTCTTCAAATGCAGAAAAGCTTCTTCATGATTATGCTCCCATTCATATAGCTTCCCTTTCTTCAACAAAGGGGTGAAGACTGTGGTGCTTGCCGCAAGACCTGGAATGAAACGCCTTATGTAAGATAACCTGCCAAGAAAGCTTTTCAGCTCCTTTACATTGGTAGGCCTCTTTATCTCAGCTATCGCGTTTATGCGGCTCTGATCCACATTAATTCCTCGTTTGTGAACAAGGAAGCCAAGAAACTTTCCTGCAGGGACTCCAAAGGCACATTTGGCAGGATTCATCTTGAGTTTGTAAGCACGGCAACGGTTGAATACCCTTCTCAGAGCATCGAAATGCCCTTCCCTTGTCTTTGACTTGACCACGACATCATCGACATAATCTTCCAAGTCTTGATGCATTAAATCGTGGAAGATTGCGGTCATGGCACGTTAATAAGTGGCTCCGGCATTCTTGAGGCCAAAGGGCATCACCGGGTAATGAAGTTGCCGATGGGTGTCCGGAATGCTGTCTTCTCAGCATCCTTTTGGGTCATCTTGATCTGATTGTAACCACTAAAGCCGTCCATGAAGGAGAACAAAGCATGTCCTGCCGTGGAATCAATGAGGACATCCATGTTTGGCAGTGGAAATTCGTCTTTTGGACACGCCTTATTCAAGTCTCTAAAGTCCACGCAGCATCTAATTTTGGCATTTTTCTTCTTCACAGGAACTATGTTGGACAACCATGTTGGGTGCTGAATCGGCCTAATGAATCCTGGCTAGGAGCTTTTCCACTTCTTCTTTGATTTGGTCTTCTACTGCAGGATGGAAAACTCTAGCGTGCTACTTGACTGGCTTAGCATCAGGCCGAACATTCAATGAGTGGGCCACCATAGCGGGATCCAGGCCCGGCATGTCTTTGTAACTCCATGCAAAGACATCTTCATATTCTTTCAATAACTTGACAAGCTGGTCCTTCTCGGCAGGGCTTAGAGAAGAACTGATAGACCCACAGTGCTGTGCGGCAGGAGCATCGCTGACATCTACAACCTCTAAGAGCTCGTCGACTGCCACGGATGGCTCTTTTGGAGCATCTCTTGCCGCGTGCTCAGGACTCACAAGATTGCAGTCATTATAGCTACTGGTGTTGGGATCTCCTTGAGGATCTTTAGGAGACCCCGCACACCTTCATAAGCGATAGACTACCTTCCCGCTAGGATAGACAGTCTTGCGGCATTGCGGTGAAGATTGTGTCCTTTTCTGCTTCTTGCGATCAAGTGTAGCTCGGAGATCCCAGTCTGGATCGTCTCGAATGTCTTCCCATCTGGGCAAAGGAGTACCAGTTGGCTTAGTCACTCAGGCACCCTCTGCAGGTGCAAGCTCATCGAAGAAGGATGCTTCAGCATAATGAGCTTCTGTTTCGTCAAAGGGAGTATCATTGGCTGAGATCTTGAAGACTTTTCCATTCAATCTGCCCTTCACACACTGGTGGTAAGTGGAAGGGATGATCTGATGCTTGTGCAGCCAAGGCCTTCCGAGTAGAATATGATAGGAAGTTTCGGCATTGATGACGTGGAAGCAGGTGAGAGATTTCACAGGGCCCACTTGCAAATCCAGCAAGACATGACCCATGGTCTCTTCAGTCGAATAACCAAAGCCAGCGATAGTCATAGTGGCTCTAGTTATTTTGTGCCTGGGTATTCCTGCTGCTGTAAGCGTGTGGATGGATACGAGATTCAATGAAGATCCCGTGTCCACTAAAGCCCTTCTGACTTCCACATTGTTGATCATAGCAGTGACATATAGAGGGCGCCGATGATCATGATAGGAAGGTGGGAGCTTCATAGTTCGGTGGGTACGGCTTGTCCACCAAGTGTTTCGGGTAAGGTGGATCCTTCATGAAGATGAAAGTAGAACGTGAGAGCTTGGCCCTTTCCCTTTCCAGCAGGGTGGTGAGATTAGAAAGAGTAGCAAAGCCTTGAGAAAGCTCATTTTGCTGCTGCGTTTCTGTGGTGTGCCTCGGTGGGCCATCATCACCACCAGGTGGAGTAGGGCGTCTGCTTCCATCATGGGATTGGCCTCCATTAGTGGCTCAAGACCTGGTCTCCCGAATGGCCTCTAGCAGCTTGAGTTGGCTTTGATAGATGCCACGGGCTAGTTCGACCATGACTTCAGCAGGGTTTGGTGGATCTTGCTGGTTTGAGGATTCTTCCTGCTCCTCATGCATATCGTCGATGTCAGCAGGAGGATTCTGGTGATTTTGTTGTCGAACAGCTCTTGGTCGCGCAATCTCACTTGAATTTCCGACTTCCAAAAGGCTCCCAGTGGAGTCGCCAGAAAATGTGGGAGACCTTTTGTGGGAATGTGAGAAAGGACTGGTTTGGCTCACTTTGGGCTCAAGCCTAGCCCAAATCTCCCCAGAAGAGGAGCTGGGTTTGCGCAAGATGAGGCCCAAGACGCTGAGGCCCAAATAATCAGTGGCGCAGCAGGAAAAATCGGGGAAACTCAGCCTTTGTGGGATTGAGCAATTTACGCGGCAGGAAATGGGCAAAACTCAGTTTTAAAGTTGTTGAAACTGAGGAAGATGAAAAAGATGAACAAAGTAGCAGAAAACCCAGATTTCTTTGAAATGGAATAAATCAAGCTCTTTATTGATTTCAGAACATATGAGAAACAAATTGGAAGAGGGATTTGGGGGAAAAGGAGGAAGAATACATCGAGAGCAATGGAATCAAAACACAAGCCATTGACAGTAGAGGAAAACACTAATTTGGAGAAGAGGGTTCTTGCTTGTTGCTGGAAATCCTTGGAGGATTCTTGTAAATATGAATGTGGAGTGATTCTTGAGAATAGCCAAGAAGTAAATGGCTGGAAGTTTTTGTAGCAGAAATTCTCTATTTTTCTTAGTGCTTCCCCCCTCGTCGCGTGTTGCCATTTTCGACGGTGTTGAGCTCCTTTTATAGTGTGTCTCTTGCCCGGTTGGAAGCTTTGTCCGGCCACCCTAGACGGCTCTTGCTTTTTATTGATTCAGTGCATAGCCTCTGGGTTCAAGACAAGGAATCTTCCGTTTTGAGGAAGAGAACAGTGGGCACCTTCTTACGTTGAAAACGGTACCACATTTCACCGAGCTCCCGTCGCCATCGCCAGTTTGCTTTTTACAGCAAACTAGCTGTCTCCTCTCAAAGTCAAAACAGCTTGGCTTTTGATTCCACCCTCTGCAACCCGTTGATTTCCCCTTTGGTGTTAAGGAACAACTCCCAAGCATAGTTGCCTTATCCAAAGAAGTTAATCAAGGGAGATTCTTTCTCCTTTTGCCATCCATTCCACTCCCCCCAATTTGTTTTCCCGCCTGTGGGCTTGGACCACAGTTAGTGCCTGCAAAAAGGATTAGTTAGTGACAATCCTTTGCTATAAATAGGTAAAAATGAAGAAGTTTGAGTTAATTAGGGTTCTTCCCTTAGATGCTTTCCTCTGCAGGAAAATCTGACATGTTACAGCAGGGAATAGGGTTGTGTGCCCTTTGTCTTCACGTTCTTGGCTTGGTGGTGAAGTGGCAAGGCCTCCACCGTTTTGGGCCTTCTTGGGCTTGAGTGAAGAGCTTTTAAAAGTAACAAGGCCCATTGTAGTGCACATGGCTTGGGCCTCTGTCACATGTATGTATATATATATATATATATAGGTTGGTGGCAAGGCCCATGTTTATATATTATGAGCCTTTGCCCCAAAGAGAGATGCCTTAATAGCAAAGCCCATGTATATTATGAGTCTTTGCCATAAGGAGAAATGCCTCTGTGTTATATATGTGTTTGAGGACTTTGTAATAGAGATGCCCCTGTGTTATATATGTGTTTGGGGACTTTGATATAAATGCCTCTGTGTTATATATGTGTTTGAGGACTTTGTAGTAGAGTTGCCCTTGTGTTATATATGTGTTTGGGGACTTGGATATAGATGTCCTCTGTGTTATATATGTGTTTGAGGACTTTGTAATAGAGTTGCCCCTGTGTTATATATGTGTTTGGGGACTTTGATATAGATGCCTCTGTGTTATATATGTGTTTGAGGACTTTGTAATAAAGGTGCCCCTATGTTATATATGTGTTTGGGGACTTGAATATAGGTGCCTCTGTGTTATATATGTGTTTGAGGACTTTTGGAATAGAATTGCCCCTGTGTTATATATGTGTTTGGGGTCTTTTGGTTATTGGGTAAAAGAGAGGTGGGCTTTTGTGTGGTACTTGTGGCCCATTTACCCAATATTTGTGTATGTGTTTGGTTGGGCCAAAAATAAAAATAGAAATGGATAAGAGAAAGATTGGCCCAACCTTGGAGGGTGTTTGGAGAGGATTCGGTGGACTTGAGCCTTCCCGGTTTTGGCCCCTAACAGTAGTGAACCACTTTGAGTCTTTTTAAATTAGCCTATTTTTCTTGATTAGCCACATTCACCCAAAGAACCATTTACCCTTTAAGAAGAAAAACAAGTTTCTCGTAGCCTTTACTCATGATTAGTGAAGTATTGACTTGTTATACTTTGGGTCTTGATGAGACTACAAGAAGAATAAGTGTGGGGGATTATTACTACCATAAAAGTTCCCTTGCATTTATGGAATCAAAAGGTGATTCTCTCAATTGTCATTCAAAGAAGGGAGGGTGATTTTTCATAACAAAAAAATAAAAGTATAAGGGAGAAGAGGCATTGGTAAACTTAGTTTGATTTCCAATAGTTGCCCCCTTGAAAAAAAAAAGAATGAACATGATCCTGACCTTTTATGACTTTGAAGCATGTGAAGATTGAAGTGATTTTCAATGAAGGAAGAAGAAAGTGTAGTTTTCTTAAGTCTATAGTGGGTTTTTCAAGTTACATCTACCCATATCATTACTTCACTTTTCTTGAGATTTTCTCTGATATATCCCTATCCTTTCTTTGATAGTCCACTTCACCCTTTAGCCCCATTACCACCCATGAATATACATTTCAATTCAGTGTGTGCTAAATTTCTTATGAAGTATGATCATTAGTGGAGATTGGATGACTATGCAAACCTATGGTAAGTCTACCTTGTAAAAATCATAAAAAGTGTATTTATATGCTTTTCCAAGGTATGTTGATCTTTGAAATTGTGTAGATTGATTGGGTTAATTTTTGTGTATGATTTATTTGAAGTCTATGGCCTTTGTATTTCTACTAACCTTTATTATGCAAGATTGGAAATTGAAGATTAAATTCTTTAGTTGTTAGTGAGTCCTCTCTGTTTTCTAAAGTATGATTTCTCTAGTAATTTATCTTTTAAAAAACAATTTTAAACATAAATTTATCTAAAATTTGTTTTGTTTTAAATTCAACCCAGTGTCGAGTTAGTTTTCAACATGTTTGTGGGTGTCGTCCTAGTTAAATAAACCCTCAGGTGACTATAACACCTCCAGTGTAGACGTACATTGGTTGAAAGCCTTACGTCATGTGCTAAGTGCTATCGTACACCTACGAAAGTGGAATCTTTATTGCATTAGTTTTTAGTTAGTTTAGTTTTTTTATTATTTTCTTAATTTTTATGAACTAGTTTGCTAGGGACTAGCAAGGGTTTAGTGTGGGGGAATTATGATTAGACCAAAATTAACCCTATTTTTATGGTCATTTTCCTATGCTTTTTGGTATTTTTATGTAAGATTATGCTCTATAATGCAAGTATTTGTGATTTTAGGTCTTGAAGAGAAGAAAAGTGGAAACATGTTATTTTCACTATTTCTGGAGTTATTTTGATGATTTTTGTCACAGATATGTTTTTTGAGTGAAGAATTGGAGATTCGAAGTTCGTGATTGAAGACCTTTTGGAGTCAATTTTGAAGACATGAAGATCATTAAAAGAGGATTACATAGCTGGATTGGGCTGCCCTATGCCGCACAAGCCCTTGCCAAATACCCTAATCCCGCAACCCTAGTCTTAGTTGGAGTAGGATTCTGTGCAATCTTAGTAAATTAGCCATAACTTTTGATCTAGACCTCCAAATAATTTGATTGAATATGCATTCGAAAGAGGAGTCAGAGATCTCAAACTTTGCTGTTTCGCTCGAAGCCCAGTTCTGCCATCTTCGATGTCGAAAATGCCCTTGAAGTTTCTGGTCTGAAGCAATTCTGGCCCAAGTCCGATTTTCACTTAAATTTAGCCCAAGGAAGACCTCTAAACCGACTTGGAGGCCTTGCTTAGAGTCCAAACTGATACGAATCTAGTTGTGTTAGATTCAAATCAACCCTTGAATTCCTCCAAAGATCAACTTGAAACTTTAACTTCTAGATTTGATGAAGATCGATTTCCCTAGCTAGCTCTTCTTCTCCGTTCGTTGCCTCTATATGGATAAATAGACCTGCAATTATCAATCTAGGATCACAAGATTCACAAACAATTAAGCAATCACAACCTAATTATATGAAAAACGATATGAAAAGCGTGAAAATTCCTCCAATCTTTTTGGCGTTAAATTACATCTATTTCATGAGTATTCTAGCCAAAAATTGAGGAAAAATTTGTCGGGTCATTTTTTGTAAAATTAAGTATGTTCAATCTACAAGATTGAAGAACCCTAAAGTATGTTCAAATTAGAACAATGAAGCTAAATAACCAATTGGGTGAATAAACCTCAACTTTTAATTGGAAACTTATCTTGATATACAAAGGGGGGGGGGTCGATGCCTTTATATTGGCATAGGATCGACCAGGATAAAAAAATTAAAGCCCTAGAGGCGGTTTGTTCATGCCTTGGGCGGCACACATAAGGAAAAGACAAGGAAATAGCCTAATCCAAGTCTAACTAGGAAAAATAAATGACAAGGAATAATTAAGCAAGGATTGGACTTAGTCAAACAAGGCCCAATCCTAATGTCATCTAAACATAAAGATAAACTAATCTAAGATAGAATAAAGCCCACAATGGTCGAAATAACACATTTAAGCTCTAATGCATATCGATTGCAAGTAAGGTGATGATCTTGAAACTAATGGATGAATACTTGCTCAAATCATCACCAAAGCTCTTCAATGGCGCATCAATGACTTTCATATCTTCTAAATGACTTCGAACAAGGCCCGTGAGTGCATCCTTGAATCTTTTAGCTCTTGCTCTTGTCATAGGACCAATAGGCATCTCTAATGGATCAAATGGCATCTTTTTGGTGCTTGGAACATGCTCAACAATATCTCCTTGATCTTTATGCCTCTCCATGCTTCCTTGCACTCCATGCTCATCCTTTCCATGATCTCCATTGTCATCTTCATGTCCATGATAAGCCCTTGGTGTATCATTCCCTCCTCGTTGAAAAGGATTTGTCCTCAAATCTGCATCATTATCAAAAAAAGACAAATCAACAACATTAAAAGTAGCACTCACATTACCATACTCACTAGGGAAATCTAGCTTGTAGTGAACAACATTGCCTACACCAAATGCATCAGATTCAATCTCAAAAGTAGAATTAAAATTAGGTAAAACAAGCAAAGGGGCATTAGAAAGCTTAGTCTTTAATGCCTCAAACGCCTCTTGTTGTTCTGGACCCCATTTGAATGGTGCATTCTTCTTCATTACACTTGTTATAAGTGCTCCCAAGGTGCTAAAGTCCTTAACAAACCTCCTATAAAATCTAACCAAGCCATGGAATTATCTCACTTTAACTGTTATGTTGTTGATAGCTCTACAATCAACACACATCCTCCAAGTTCCATCCTTTTTAGGAACAAGCAAAACAGGAACAGCACATGGAGAAAGGCTTTCTCGCACAAAACCCTTTTCAAGCAACTCTCCAACTTGTTTCTCCAACTCCTTTGTCTCATCAGGATTTCTCCTATAGGGTGGCCTATTAGGTATTTGCGCTCAGGGATGAAATCAATTTGATGCTCAATCCCTCTAATTGGTGGCAATCCACTAGGAATTTCCTCAGGAAACACATCTGCATAATCACTCAAAAGAGAAACAATATTGCTTGGAAGTTCTCCAGCCAAGTTGTTGGTGCTCATAATGTATTTTTAAGCATAAGCAAGATCAAAACAGAATTATCATGCCAAGCACTCTTAATCTCACTTTTAGTAGCTAACATACACTCCTTAACAACTTTATTAAAGTTAGTTTTCTTGTCAACCAAAACAACATTGTTTTCAACGCATTTAGCACTAAAACTAGCTTCATGTTTTTCTTTTTCTTTAGCCCTATATTCAGCTTCCATTTTAGCAAATTCCTCTCTCAAGTTAATTTGATCTTTCAAAGCTTCTTGAGGAGATAAAGGAACTAAAGTAACAGGAACCTTACCACACATGAAGGAATATTTATTAGTCTCACCGTCATGCTTCACCTTGTTGTCATATTGCCATGGTCGACCAAGTAGTACATGACATGCTTGCATTGGCAAAACATCACACAAAACATCCTCCTTGTACCTGCCCAAAGAAAGAGAAACTAAAACTTGCTTGTTAACCTTAATTTCTTCTCTATCATTGAACCAACCTAAACTATATGGTTTTGGATGTTTGGTAGTGGGTAATTGCAACTCCTTCACCAAATAGACACTAGCAATATTGGTACAACTCCCACCATCAATTATCACACTACTAGGCTTCCCATTCACATAACACCTAGTATGGAACAAATTTTCCCTTTGGTTTTGCACATCACCTCTTACATAAGCACTCAAAGTTCTCCTAGCAACCAAACTCTTAAGTGGTGGTATCTCATCATCATCATCACTTGTAGCCACATCTTCTTCCCTTTCATCCTCTCCATCTCCACTAGATCGTAAGTTGAATTCCTCATATTCACTCACAAGTTCACCATGCTCATTAAAATACAACACCTTCTTATTAACACAATCCTTAGCATAGTGACGAAATCCTTGAAACTAAAAACACTTAATGTGAGTTTTAGAAGAAGAACTAGATGAAGATTTTGAATCGGTTTCGGGACTTAAAAACTGTTTTTGCGCCACCTCCTTCTCCTTGCTTGGTGTTTTCTCATCTTTCTTGTAAGGAGGTTTCCATGAGTTACTAGATGATGAAAAACCCCTTTTGGCCGAAACTCCCCTTTTGACATGTCCTTCGGCCTTTGATCGGTCGTTGGCAAATCACAAAATAATCCCAACAATTACTAACTAAAAAATAGCTAGGGCAAGTAGGGGTCGAATCCACAGAGAGATAGGTTATTATTCTTTTTCTTTAAGCAAACAAACAAAATAAAGAGGATTTTGAAAGTAGAATTAAATCAAATCAAACTGACAATTAAAATTATCTAAGAAAGCAATCAAGAGAATTAAAGAAAACAATTAACCAGAAAGCAGTGAATAAATTGAGAAATTAATTAAGAAAACCCTCCAACATAGAATTAATATCCCTCTTGACAAAAATAACATGGATCATTGATATCTAAAAATTATGAAAACATTGGATATCTTGTTTGGAATTAAATCCGAAATTACCAAATTAGATAAAAGGTCTCTTTTCCAGCTTAATTTATCCCTTTTATTCATAACAACCAATTTCCTTATTAGGGCTTAGAGATTTATTAAGAACAAATCATTAAGAACTAGTAATTTATGAACAAGCACAACAAGCAATAATTTACCCATTGATTCCTAAATCTCTTGGAAGGAAGTATTAGTTCTCCTCCAATTGCTACAAACAATTAAATCTGAAGTATTAGTTCTAGACTCAATTTAGCTAATGTTGAATTAATTTATCAAGATAGTGTCGATTCTAATCCATCAAAACAGCAACATAGAATTAAAACAGAGAATTAAGAAAATACCCTAACAATTTTCATATAAAAGCACAAAATCTCACCATGATATAAGTCAAGAGATCAATTAAATTCTACATTGGAGAAAAGAAAAGGATTACTCACTCATGAATTGAGTGAGCTTCCAAAGAATAAGAAGAAAAACTTATCTTATGGATGGGAAGAAGAGGGGGCGACGGCTCCAAGGCTTTTTTCCTCCAAATCTTCAACAATTCTTCAAAATAAAATCTCTAGATCTACATACATAAAAAACCTAGACCTAAGGTGGCTATTTATAGTGGAAATAACCCTAGGAATTCCAATCCTAACTTGGGAAGAGGTCTAAGTCGGTTTTGGGTCTAACTTAGACTCTAAATTAGATTAAAAGTCATCCTAGAGTAGAATCCAAGTTAAAATAGGATCCTGAAAAATTCCTGATTTCATGCAGGGACTTCGACGGCATTGTTGGACTTGAAAACGGCAGAACTGGGTCTTGGACTTCAAAGGAAAGTTGTAGATCTCGGAGTTAGCTTTCCAACGAGTACTCATGGGCATCAAACCGAGGTCTGAGCAGAAATTTATGATTTTTCTACCAAAACTGCGCCTGAATCCTAATCCTGTTAGGACTAGAATCGGGAATCTACGGGATTTTGGATATTTCCTTGAATATAGGAGTCATTAATTGGGATTTTAATTCCTATTAATAATTTATATGGGCTGAGTATTTTCCCATATTTAATATCCAAAATTCCTTAGCTTCCAGGCTTCTTCATGGCTTGTCTTCAATCCTTCGCAATTAAAGCTCCATTCTTCAATTCTTGCTCTTGAAATTATTCTTCAATGGTCTTCAAATCTTCAAATTGTCTTCAATAAGTCTTCAAACACGAACTTCGAATCTCCAAATCTATACTCAAAATTACTTTGCTCATATCTGTGTAAAAAGTCATAAAAATAGCTCCAAAAGTAGTGAAAATTATCAAATTATCAATTTCACATTTCATAAAGACTCAAAACAAAAATATTAACAAAATAACATATATTTAGGCATAAATAGATCCAAAAACATAATAAAATAGCCATAAAAATAGGGATGTTTTTAGCTCGATCATATTTTCCCCCACACTTGAACTTTGCTAGTCCCTTAGCAAATCAATGTGTAAGTTAATCAAAAACCAATTTTTCAAGAAATCAATTTGAATTCATACATACATCAAAGACTCAATTCAATCATGAAATCAAAATAACAAAGAATAATAATAATACTCATTCCCAAGATCAAGAAACAACAAGCATCGTCATTCTTAAGTAGCCATAATCAAAGTAGCTTTAATCACTTACCATTCTTCACTTTCTATAACTACTATTTTCTATAAGCTCATGTTTTCCTCTCTTTCTCCATTACTCAAAAGATTGCAATGTCATAAATATAATTCAAGGGTCATTGTGGGTTATAATAGATTTTTAAGGGTAATTGTTTTTAGAAAATTGAGGTTACTAACCTCGAAGTGTTCATGATTTGGGGTTACTAACTCCCATTTTTTTTTGAGGCTACTAGCACTCTAGAAGGACTCCTTTTATTTTTTCAGAGGGACAATATTTCTGCAATTCCATGCCTCTTATCCTCTTTCCAAGGGTTACTAACTCCTTTTGTTTAAGAAAAGAGTGACAACAATGGATTTTTTTTTTAGTATGCAGAAATACTTCTTCTCCTCTTGTCATGAGAGCACTTCTTTTTGAAAACAATTTTTTTAATTACCCTCTTTATAAGTAGTCCCCCACACTTATTCTTGACATGTACCAATAACATACTTTCTCAATCATAACTTCAATCAAGATTGAACATAAGTTCTAGAAATAGATAGTCATAGAAGCAATTAATAAATAAGATCATATCACAAACTTCACTTATACCTAATTCTAAGAAATCAAACAACATGCTATAACTCAATCAATAAATCAAACATTATTAAAATTATGAGCATTCATCAATCATAATCACATCAATTAATCAAAATATGCATGAAAATTCGAAATTTTATCTTCAAAAATCAATTTTTCGAAAATTTTGTCAAAAATTGGGGAAATAAGATCAATCAAAAACAATCCAATTCTATCCTAAGTTCTCATGCAAACAAGGACTATCATATGACTCAATTATTCAAGTAATAACCTTATCACCCCCCCCCCCCCACACTTAAAATTCACATTATCCTAAATGTATGAATACTCATGTGTGTGAAAAGTGGGATCATCTTAAGAGTGATAAAAAAAATAAAATGCATGATCAAAAACAAAAACAAACAACTAATTCATATCAAGGAAGCAATAGAAGCAATATTCAATCAAAGCAAAGCAAAGCAAAACAAGAAAAAGTAAATGGAGATAGGGTTAAAGAAAGCTTCTCTATTTTCCAGCATAAGCTCCATTCGTAAGCTCTATTTGCTCTCCATTCGATTGCTTTGATTGCCTTCCTTTTCCTTAATATGAAATCCTAAAAAGAGAAAGAAAGATAAAAGAAAGAAAAATTAAGGGTTAGTAAAAATATTGGGTTGCCTCCCAATAAGCGCTTGTTTAAAGTCATTAGCTCGACTTCCCTTTCTTCAATCCTTGTTAGGGTGGATGATACCACTTCAAAGCAAAAAGCAAATATGGTGAGATTGGAAAAATATGAGCATAAAAATATGAAAGATAAAAGAAGAAAAAAGGAAAGAAATCACCAATTTGCTTGAAGGCGACTCCATGAATGTCTAGGAATGATAATGTCATTTTTGTTGTTGTGACTAGTTGATGCAATGGGTGATTCCGGCATTCTTGATTGGCATTACTCCCTTCGTGCCTTTGAAAAGTATACTCGTCTTGGCAAATCTTCTTGTCCTCCAAAAAGATTTGATCCATAGATATCCTTTTCGCGTATTTGATATCTTCAAAGCATTCAGACTCAAGAAGTTTGTTGATTCCCAAGAAATCTTGATCTTCATATTCCAAAAGCTGGTTGTCAACAGAATTCAACACGATTGTGTCTTTTGGCTCGAGATGTCCGAGTTGCTCATTATCTGGTGGCTCTTCTTTGGACTTGACAAGTCTTGGAGGAGAAGGTGGAGGGATATCCAGCTTGATATCTTCTTTCGATGGCATTGATTCTTCTAAAGGAATGTTTACCTCCATCTTTCGAAGTGGATCGAGCTGATTTTCTTCACTGCATGTCTTCCTTTCTGCTACCTCTTCAGGCGTCAGGACTTCTGCTTTATCGATTTCTTCTTCATCTAGGCTCCTTGTAAGTACCAATTCAAGTTCATCTTCATGGTGAAGTGATTGAACTTGTTCAGAACAAATTTCAATGGCATCGATGGCACAGATAGAATGAATCTCAGCAGGAGATTTCATGGCTTCATAAATATTGAATTCAATGAGTTTCCCATCAAATTCCATGCTGAGTTTTCCATCGTGGACTTCATATTTTGTTCTGGCTGTGGCAAGAAAAGGTCTTCCTAGCAGCAACGGCAAATGAGGGAGATGAAGGTCATCTTCACTCATTTTCAGGACATAGAAATCTGCAGGAAAAACAAAATCTCCAACTGCACTAAAACATCTTCGACTAAACCCTCGGGCTTAATGTTAGTTCTATCAGCAAATTGTATAGTCATATCAGTTTTAGTCACAGGTTTAATTTTCAATTGTGAATAGACAGAATAAGGCATGATGTTAATTGGAGATCCAAATTCACACATGGCCTTTTCTATCTGATTCTTTCCTATTTTACAAGGAATAGAAAACGATCCTAAGTCATGGCTTTTATGATGCAGGTTTCTTTGAAATGCAACAGATACGTTCTCATTCATGCAAACATTTTTTTCAGAAAACATACTCTTAGTCATGCATAATTCTTTGAGAAAATTCGCGTACCTGGGTCTTCTGACAACTTTATCAAGCAATGGAATATTTACCTCTATATTCCGTAGTGAATTGAGTTGCATTGCAAACCTTTGAGGGAACGGTGTTGGATCATACTTCTCTTGCATCTCTTCCATCCATTCTTCTTCGGCTTGAATTTGAGCAGCGGTTGCTGGTGAAGTGCGCTGACCTCTCTTGTTTTTAGTCGGAAACTCCTTTCTTCTTGGCAATTGAATGTTGGGCACATCTTCTGGTGGTGGTGCAGCAGAGAAAGCTGGTGCTTTCGGAGGTGGCGATATCGGAGGTGGAAGTGGAACATCAGGTGATTTCATCTCTCGCGCATTCCACTGTTGAGCTCCTTCAATTGAACTGGTAGGTGCTTGAATGGATTGAGGTGAATGCCGGTGCTTTACTTGCATCTTCAGGAGTTGTGCAAGCATGTTTGTGACGGTATCTTGTTGATTTACCAAAGAAGCAATGGCCGAATTAACTTGGTCAAAACGATCATTAATCCCTTGGAGAAATTCTGGTTCATGCTCACTCGTCGAACTCCCAGGTGTACTGAATTGATGGATGTTTTCCGTCATAGTGTTGAGTAGTCTCCTTGCTTCTTCAGGGGTTTTGAGTGTTAGGCTTCCTCCACTAGCAGCATCAACATAGGTTCGATCTTCATAGAGAAGTCCATCATAGAAGTTCTGAATCAATAGTGCTTCACTTAGGTTATGGTAAGGACAACTGGCGCAAATTTTGTTGTATCTCTCCCAGTATTGGTGCCACTTCTATTCACGTAGTTGTTGACAGGTTGTGATTCTCCTTCGTACATCAGCTCGCTTGGCCTCTGGAAAATAATTGTTGAGGAACACGATCTCCATCTCCTTCCAAGAAGTTATGGATTTTGATGGCAGAGTCAAGAACCAACTTCTTGCTTTTCCTTCCAATGTTAAAGGAAAAGTTCGAAGTTTCGTTTGTTCTTTAGGCATCCCAG
This sequence comes from Corchorus olitorius, assembly GCA_001974825.2. NCBI lineage: Eukaryota > Viridiplantae > Streptophyta > Magnoliopsida > Malvales > Malvaceae > Corchorus > Corchorus olitorius. The sequence continues at coordinate 172,204 of AWUE01020987.1, read as the reverse complement.
AGGTCGCAGCGCACCATATAAAGAAATTTTTTAAGTGCTCATCAGGATTTTCATGAGACTCTCCTTGAAAGATTGGCAGCATGCGGATCACTACAGAATTCAGCTTGTATGACGTATCCATGGCTGGATAGTCAATGTAGAGTGGTGGCAATTCACAGTTGAAATTCAGCACTCGTAACGAACGTTGTTGCTCCATTGGATTTTTCCTACAAAACAGAGAAGATCAAGTGCAAATCGAATATAGAAAAGAAAAAGAAAAAGAAAAAATAAAACACAATCTCCCCGGCAACGGCGCCAAAATTGTGATCGGTCGTTGGCAAATCACAAAATAATCCCAACAATTACTAATTAAAAAATAGCTAGGGCAAGTAGGGGTCGAATCCATAGAGAGATAGGTTATTATTCTTTTTCTTTAAGCAAACAAACAAAATAAAGAGGATTTTGAAAGTAGAACTAAATCAAATCAAACTGACAATTAAAATTATCTAAGAAAGCAATCAAGAAAATTAAAGAAAACAATTAACCAGAAAGCAATGAATAAATTGAGAAATTAATTAAGAAAACCCTCCAACATAGAATTAATATCCCTCTTGACAAAAATAACATGGATCATTGATATCTAAAAATTATGAAAACATTGGATAGCTTGTTTGGAATTAAATCCGAAATTACCAAATTAGATAAAAGGTCTCTTTTCCAGCTTAATTTATCCCTTTTATTCATAACAACCAATTTCCTTATTAGGGCTTAGAGATTTATTAAGAACAAATCATTAAGAACTAGTAATTTATGAACAAGCACAACAAGCAATAATTTACCCATTGATTCCTAAATCTCTTGGAAGGAAGTATTAGTTCTCCTCCAATTGCTACAAACAATTAAATCTGAAGTATTAGTTCTAGACTCAATTTAGCTAATGTTGACTTAATTTATCAAGATAGTGTCGACTCTAATCCATCAAAACAAGCAACATAGAATTAAAACAGAGAATTAAGAAATACCCTAACAATTTTCATATAAAAGCACAAAATCTCACCATGATATAAGTCAAGAGATCAATTAAATTCTACATTGGAGAAAAGAAAAGGATTACTCACTCATGAATTGAGTGAGCATCCAAAGAATAAGAAGAAAAACTTATCTTATGGATGGGAAGAAGAGGGGGCGACGGCTCCAAGGCTTTTTTCCTCCAAATCTTCAACAATTCTTCAAAATAAAATCTCTAGATCTACATACATAAAAAACCTAGACCTAAGGTGGCTATTTATAGTGGAAATAACCCTAGGAATTCCAATCCTAACTTGGGAAGAGGTCTAAGTCGGTTTTGGGTCTAACTTAGACTCCAAGTTAGATTAAAAGTCATCCTAGAGTAGAATCCAAGTTAAAATAGGATCCTGAAAAAATCCTGATTTCGTGCAGGGACTTCGACGGCATTTTTGGACTTGAAAGCGGCAGAACTGGGTCTTGGACTTCAAAAGGAAGTTGTAGATCTCGGAGTTAGCTTTCCAACGAGTACTCATGGGCTTCAAACGGAGGTCTGAGCAGAAGGTTATGATTTTTCTACCAAAACTGCGCCTGAATCCTAATCCTGTTAGGACTAGAATCGGGAATCTACGGGATTTTGGATATTTCCTTGAATATAGGAGTCATTAATTGAGATTTTAATTCCAATTAATAATTTATATGGGCTGAGTATTTTCCCATATTTAATATCAAAATTCCTTAGCTTTCAGGCTTCTTCATGGCTTGTCTTCAATCCTTCGCAATTAAAGCTCCATTCTTCAATTCTTGCTCTTGAAATTATTCTTTAATGGTCTTCAAATCTTCAAATTGTCTTCAATAAGTCTTCAAACACGAACTTCGAATCTCCAAATCTATACTCAAAATTACTTTGCTCATATCTGTGTAAAAAGTCATCAAAATAGCTCCAAAAGTAGTGAAAATTATCAATTTCACATCTCATAAAGACTCAAAACACAAATATTAACAAAATAACATATATTTAAGCATAAATAGATCCAATAAACATAATAAAATAGCCATAAAAATAGGGTTGTTTTTATCTCGATCATATTTTCCCCCACACTTGAACTTTGCTAGTCCCTTAGCAAATCAATGTGTAAGTTAATCAAAAACCAATTTTTCAAGAAATCAATTTGAATTCATACATACATCAAAGAATCAATTCAATCATGAAATCAAAATAACAAAGAATAATACTCAATCCAAAGATCAAGAAACAACAAGTATCGTCATTCTTAAGTAGCCATAATCAAAGTAGCTTTAATCACTTACCATTCTTCACTTTCTATAACTACTTCTTTCTGTAAGCTCATGTTTTCCTCTCTTTCTCCATTACTCAAAAGATTGCAATGTCATAAATATAAATCAAGGGTCATTGTGGGTTATAATAGATTTTCAAGTGTAATTGTTTTTAGAAAATTGAGGTTACTAACCTCGAAGTGTTCATGATTTGGGGTTACCAACTCCCATTTTTTTTGAAATTGAGGCTACTAGCACTCTAGAAAATTGAAACCATGTTTTTGTTTTGAAAAAACTTGATCAGTTTTATTGATTTCCAAAATCTTCTTTTGGAGTCGTTTAATTAAAAAACATTCTTTTTTTGAAAACACTTACCTTGAAAACTCTTGAATTACCCATTTCTTGATTTTTTGAAAATTGAATAAGAGAACATGATGTGAGAAAAAACCTTTTTTGAAAACACCTTTTATTGCTTCTTTTGATTTTCCGATTTTCACTTTTTTTGGATTTTTCCTTTTTCTATCTCTAAATTAATGCATGTATGCAAATGATGAATGCAAAATCCAATTATTAAAATCAACTCGCGTAACCCGGGTTTTTAAAAGCACTTCCCGGGATATATGCTTGGAACCCCGATGCATCCCGGAAAGAGCCGTCTCATCCTCGGAGACATTTAGTGGCCCCGAAAACTCGACCACACACTGAATGCCCTTCTTCGGAAGGGTTACAGTCATTAACTGAATTAAAGTGGTATGATATGCAAACATATATAACCAATGACAAGTAAATATGATATGCATGCAATTAATTTCTACTTTACTAAATTATTACAAACCAGGGCCTAAACGGGCCAATTAACAAATTAACAAAAACTAAAAGAAATAAAGCTTATGGGCCGGACTGGGTCTACTAGGGACCTTTTCTGCACACTAAGAAAATCATTAGCGAAGTTCAGGAGGCATACAAACAAAATGAAGATGCAAATTCAAAATCAAGGACCAAAGCAAGAACAAATTGAACTTAAATAAATGAGGATATGGGTCATGAGATATGCTTGCAACACAATTGAATCTAGTTTTAGGAAATCAAATCTTTAGACTAGAAAATCTTAATTCTCAAATTAAAAGGCATTCAAAAGGATTCGCCAATTTCTTTCAAGTTAATTTCAAATTTGGAAAATTAAGTTACTCCAAGCTTTGTTTTTTCCAAGAATTAAAAATGACTCAAAGTGTCTTAACATGTCATCCTCAAGCCATTTTTAATTTAAAGAAAAATCATAACTTTAAATCAAAACCTTAATTTTTCAAATCCAAGTTAACTTAATTCGAAATTATCAAATCAATTTGAATTACTTCTAACTTGAACATCAAGATCTCAAAATCAATTTGTCATGAATAAACACAGTTTTCACTAAAAACTCAATCTTTAGCCTAAATCCCAATTTCCATATTTAATTAGCATAATTCAAAACAAAAAAGCACAAATTAAATACCAATAATATAAATCAAGCACTTAATTGCAAAAAAACCTAGCATAATCTCTAAAATCAGGGGTCAAATTGAATAAAGCAGAGATCAAATCGCACCAAAAGCAAATAATTTCCTAAATCAAGGACCATGCTGAAAATGGAAACAAGGTGTGGTCTTTTTATGAATTAGATTAAAAAACAAGGGATCCAATTGCACCAAAATAAAGTCTTAGTTTAAAAACTTACCTGAAACGACGCCGTTTTGACCCAAGCTTTCCCCTTTTAAACGATCTCTTCTTCTTCTTCCTCCAATAAACCCTAAAATCCTCGCCCCTTCTTACCAGCGCTACCTCTCAATTTCATCTCCTTTGTTGACCAACCCGTATTCCCGTCAACCAAGCCTCTCGCCATCGTTTCTTTGCCTCCTTTTTTATCCTCCACCGAAAGAAATCCAAGACTTTACCGAATATCAAAGCCTAAACAAACCCGATCCCACACCTTAGATCTCTAGCAATAACCGCCGGTAATGACCCTTAGATTCCGACGAGACCATTCCTAAAGCCATCCAATCGAAACCCCTCTACCAATTTTGAAAGAGATATGTTCCAAGGGTCAGTGAGAGAGAGAGGACGAAATCAAGGAGAGAGAGTCTCTGCTATGCATTCAATTTTGTTCCTCTGCAAAGAAGAGATCGTGCTGAAGAGATAAAGGTTAGTGTTTTTTTCTAAGAAGTCATTTTCATTTTTTTTTGGTTTGTATATGGTATATCGAAGGGAGAGTTGCCTCTTGTTGAGAGAAGGTGAGAGATTTTTGGCTGAGAGGGGAGAGTGGTGTGTGTTCTTAAAAAATGAAAGGCTTTTTTTTTTCTGTGTATATGGTATGGAGAGGGAAGACGGGACTGTGTTTGTCTCTGTGTGTTTGTTGACAGAGTGAGCTCGAGAGTGGAGGAGGGAAGATGAGTGTTTGAGCGAGAGTCAGAGACTGTTTTTGAGAAAAGGGAATCGAGAGGGTGGGCCGTGAGCTCTGTGTGGTTGCTTGTGTTTTTCTTATGTGTTCTTCGAATCAAGGAGAGGGAGAGAAAGTTTTTTTCTTGATGGCGTGTGAGAGGAGAATCAGAGACTATTTTGTGAAGGGTCAGAGGTTTCTGGTGTCCATGAGAGACTCTTCAAGGAGAGGGTTGTGAAGAGAGGGAGTGAGATGATCACTAAGTTCTTGAGGTAGAGAGGTTGTGGGTGTTGATGGAGGTTGAAAGAGAGTCAGAGGATCCGAGATGAGTTGTTGAGAGTGTGAAAAAAGAATCGATGTTGTGTATGTCAAAAAAAATCAGGGAGCGGGTAGGTTCTAGAATGAGGGACTGTTGAGAATTTCTTTTGTTGTTATCCAGTGTGGGAGACTGAAGTTTTCTCCTTTTTTCTTGTGTGTATATAAAGCCTGATGAGGGTGTGTGAGGTTGAGTTGTGGAGGGAGAAGGTTTCTGGTATGTGTTGGGTATGAGAGAGAGGTGAATCCGTGTGGAGAGAGAAATCAGAGGGTATGGCCAGGTTTTTGATGTGTGAGTGTAGCCATTTTTTTTTTTTTGAGAGAATGAGTGTGTATTCTGTTGTGGTAAGGTTTGAGAAAGAGGGTGAGATGAAAAAAAACTGTTATGGTCAGAGAGAAAAGATGACTATCGATGAGAATGAGCCACTGCCTTAGTGTGTGGAATCCAATTTTTTGTGTCCCGATTCTTCTCCTCTCCTCTGTATTCAGCTCCCTTATTTTGGTCTAACCATTTTCTTTGTCCTTTTGCAGGCTCAGTTACTAAAGGATCGGGATCAACATCAGGCTGCAAGTGAGCTGTCTCTTTGGTGATTTGCCAAGGAACCTTGAGACAACAGAATTTCCCCAGGGTGCAATCCAAGAAGGCCTTTTTTTTTCTTTGTAAATTTTGCACTTTCAAACATAATTACCAAATCCTTTCTTTTTCAATAGTTGCACTTTGTGATTCATGTGGCCTTGGGACTATGTACTTTTTATTTTTGGGAATTAAAAGAAACAATTGCTTTCATATCATGAAAAAAAAAAGGATTTTATCTAATTTAACCTCCCAATTTAATCCGAATGCACACATATGACGAGTAAACTACATGACATGATAAAGAATGAGTATGCTCCAATGTGGCCAATGCACACACATGAACAATACCAAAGTGACTAATGTAAAAAAAAAAATGCATATGAATGATATAATTAAAAAGAACATGAGACTAAATTGGATATGAAAATGTCATTTGAAAACTAGTCCTATTACTAAACAGGCTTAACCCATATGATTAACATGCAACAAATATTAAACTACTAAATGAATCTGAACTATGAAATGCAAAAATGCCAAAGGTGCCCATGTTAAGATTTTTTTTTTTGGGTTTTTTTCTAATGCAGTTTAGATGACTAAAATGACTTAGTTAATCTAAATTAAATGTGAACTTAAAATGACCACAAAGCCCCTTGAGTGTGCAAACGACCAAAATGCACCTAGACATTCAAATGACTAAAATGCCCCTGAATATAAAAATGACCAAAATGCCCCTAGATGACCCTTGTGCCAATTAAGCAACAAATTGATTTAAAATAAAGGATACAGGACAAAAATGGGTGTCTACAACTGCCCCTCTTTGTGTGCTTTCTAATTATCAGGAAGTGTACAAGAGAGTAGTTTGTATACTTCCTGAGAGTTAGAAGGTGCGCAAAGACGTGGACACCCATTTTATCAAATAAAGAAAATGAAACAAGAACTGGAAAAGAAACCCAAAAAGAAACTCGAAGCAACCTCCGAAAATGAAATTCAAAGCAAAAAAGATCCTCGAACAGGATCCTGAAACCAAAGATGTAAACTTTGAAAAGAGACCTTGACCAAGGATTTTAATCTTAAACATGAATCTTGATGAAAAATTTTGATGACATGGAAATAAACTTGACTCATATGGAAATGCGTCCGGTTTTGGAAAACTTCATTCAACTTGGCTTATGGAAAAGCCACTGTTGTATGGATTGACCTAATGTTTGAACTGACTCGTATGGAAACGAGTTCGGTTTGTGGAAAAGCCTACGTGGCTTGGATAGTTGACTCGTATGGAAACGAGTTCCATGGAAAAGCCTATGTTGATAATTGACTCGTATGGAAACGAGCTTGGCTTGTGGAAAAGCCTATGTTGATAATTGGCTCGTATGGAAACGAGCTTGGCTTGTGGAAAAGCCTATGTTGATAATTGACTCGTATGGAAACGAGTTTGGCTTGTGGAAAAGCCTATGTTGATAATTGACTCGTATGGGAACGAGTTTGGCTTGTAAAAAAGCCTATGTTGATAATTGACTCGTATGGAAACGAGTTTGGGTGTGGAAAAGCCTATGTTGATAATTGACTCGTATGGAAACGAGTTTGACTTATGGAAAAGCCAAAGCATTCGGATGGAACCGATGCAAAATTTTGAGAATTGAATTTGAACCATATGGAAGTGATTTTGGAAGAAAATACCTTAGGAAATTAACTCTGAATCTGATGTTGTAACTGACAACTTCTTAATTGATGATGAAAGAGGACCAATTTGCAGTCAACTTGAGAAATAACTCTGAGTCTGATGTTGTAACTGAAAACTTCTTGATCGATGATGAAAAAGAACCAATTTGCGGTCAATTTTGATAACTTGAAGAATAACTCTGAGTCTGATGTTATGATTAAAACTTTTGGATTGTTGCCTCGAATCTTTGCTTTCTTGACTTTTCTTCATTTCCGCTCTTCTTGATTTGTCTTTGATTTTGCTTTCTTGTTCATGCTGAGGTCTCCCTCTTTGCCCCAGATCTGACTTGAATGATATGCTTTGAAAGATTCTTTTGCTTATCCCACTACTCCCTGTATTCATTCCCTCGTTATCTCTGTAACAAAATTCGACCGAAAGTTAAAATGTGGATGTCTATCATGTAAGTGAAACTCTTCGAAACATGTCATGAATTCATAAATATTGCCCCAATATGATCCTTATGGAATATATGACCCAAACAGTTTAGGCTGGAAGAAAAACTCATTTTCTTTGAAAACTTTTTTAAATTTGAACTCTGAAAAGAATTGGTGGTCACCACTTAAATGCCCTTTGAAAAGCGAATTTTGATCTTGGACTCACAAATGGAATGCAATCCTACTTTGAAAAGCAAATTTTGATCTTGAACTCACAAATGGAAAGCAATTTTACTTTGAAAAGCGAATTTTGATCTTGAACTCATAAATGGAATGCAATCTTACTTTGAAAAGCAAATTTTGATCTTGAACTCACAAATGGAAAGCAATTTTACTTTGAAAAGCGAATTTTGATTTTGAACTCATAAATGGAAAGCAATTTTATTGTAAAACTTCTTGTTCTAAAAACCTTTTTTCTGAGACATGATTTGAGTCAATACTCTATGAAAAGTTTGAGATTTGAAAATTTGTCGAAGAGAGGTATGGCTTCAAAGAATTGGGCTCCTTTGGCAGAGCCGAAGCGTTTGGTGCTTGAAAGTAACTCATTGCTCCTTATGATAGAAGTGTCATCTTTCCATTTCTTTGTTGAAACTGTGGGTGGCTTATTGATTTCCCATTCTTGCTCTAGACTGCCCTTTCGGGTTTTCACCCTAGAGCTTCTTTTCTTCATTCTTCTTCTTTTTTTATCATTCATTTTTTTATGCACTTGAAAAACTCCAAATTCACCCGAAAATTTTTTAAAAGTTTTGACCCAAAACATTTTGCAAAAAGGACTGTTATTTTTCTTGAGGAAAAATCTCCTCTCGAATGTCCTCACTTGATCAAAGATGGACTTTTACTAGGCACGTAATGTAGGCTAGGGTTCTGGGTTGCCAAAGAAATGATATAAAGGCTCAAAAATGTGTTTGAGGGTATTTGAATCAAGGATCATCTTTTGTCATGTGAAGTATCTTATCATGCCAATTGTCCTTTGCTCCATCAATCAATTCTCTTTTGATTTTGATTTGATTTGATTTTTGATTTTGATTTGATTTTTTTGATTTTTTTTATTCACTTTGATTGATTTTTTTTTTTAATTTCTTGATGGAGTGGACTCAATCACTATTGGGATGCCCCATTCAAATATTGAATGCACACCCTTTCTTTCGATGCTGATCCTTTTTCACTTTTACCACCCAGTGTGGAGGGTGATCCTTGATTAGGGTTTATCTGAAAAGAAATCAATTAGGCTCAAAGGGGGACAACAATGGATATTTTTCTACAAGTGAAGGGAATATGAAAGAAGGCCATTTATCACTTCAAGATTGAACATCTTCATTGAAGAGCATTCCTCGAGAAAACGAGTTTCGAAAGCATTTTTGAAAAACAATTTTATCAAAGCCTTTTTTTTGAAAACCATGACTCTTTTGAAAATCATTTTGTTGGACTCCTCCAGATATTCCAAGTGCCTTTATTTTCATTTTTTTTGAATTTTTCATTTCATCATTTTTTGATTTGTTTGATTATTGGGAAATCATGTCAAAAAATTTGTACCACCCTTTATTGAAATGACATTCCTAATGACGAACCTGAGCGAATTGATTTGCACTCTTTGAATTGTGCACTGCTTTTTCGGGTTGAAAGAAGAGTTTGGGATATTGAAAATTAACTTGGATGATTTAAGGGACATTGAGAAAATTGAAGTTCGATCATTTTGCCTTCGAGGCATTGTGATGATATTACTAGTATGATCAAATTGCCCCTTTCAAAAGAAAACAAGACTATGGTGTTGGGTTCCAAGAGAATGGGTTTAATCGAAATTTGAGAGAATGTGAAGTGTGGGAGCAGTATTGACACCAATCATATTGTCTCCTTAAAACTTCTTTTGAAAACATGGATTCAGTCATCTCGAAATCATTGTTTTGACCAAAACTGATTTTGAAACATCTTTTGATTAAAACACCGTCATTCCTTTGCTCACAGCTCGAAATCATAGTTTTGATTAAAACTGATTTTTTTGAAGATTTTGACTAAAACTCATCATTCGTTTGCTCATAGTCCAGATAAAGGCCATTGACCCTTTCGCAAACACGCTTGATTCAGTTTTAGTAGTGAACACCAATCCATTTCAAAAGCATATGATTGATTATCTGAAGAAAACCATCACTTTGTCATCATTATCCTTTAATGCAAGCGCATGCAAATATTTACAAAATAGTTCTCATATCTACCAAATGCATGTTTGAAGGCAAATGAAAAAAAGTAAGGAAAATGCCCATGTTTGGCACCCATCTCTAAGATTGTAGAGATCCAAAGTAAATCGACTTGTCGTAAGCTCTGTCTGCGATATCAACATCTATGAAATTGCGAATGCTTTAAGAAATGAAATGATGTATGATAATGAGTGATGCGACAATGTTCTGAAACACGAAACGCATCAATTTCATTACAAAGATGATGAAGTGAAACAAAAGCCCACACAACTATCCTAATGCTCTTGGGCAGAAACATCAGGGATCCTAATCTGAAACCAAACTCTCCTGTTCCATTCACTCTGATAACTATCCAATGTTGACCATGCTCTGATTAGAAACTCAACAACCCTGCTTTGATCAATGTTTGTACTCTCTTCTTCAAACTGGTGCAATCCTCCGTGGAATGATCTTGAACATTCATATGGTATTCGCATTGCACATTGGGATCATACCATATCGGATAAGGAGGCTGCATGGGTTTCACATACACTGGTTCCACAAGGCCCTGCTGGATGAGTTAATGAAGCAATTCTGTGTAAGTCATGGGAATTTGGGCAAACTTGAATTTATCCTGGTGAGACATGTACCCCTTTTGTTGGTCCTTTGGAATGGTTGGTTCTGAACAAAGCGATGATACTAGCCTTCTCTTTGATTCTCGAGGATACTCATGTGGTTGAAAGCTAGGTTGAGGAACCGACTTGTATGGATAAGGATCTTGATTCACATATGAGTTTGTTGGTGGAAGTGGTAGATAAGGGTGAGGGTATGGGATATATGGCCCTGAGTGATCAAACTGTTGTCCTCTAGAGCTGGCTAATGGTGCTTCTATGCCAATTTGCACGCCGGTTTGATCTTTCTTTGATTTTGGCTTTTTCCTGCTTCTAACCTTTCTTGATCTGAAATTAGTTTGATTGAGGAGGTATGAGGTATCAGTTGGCGGTTTAGGTACGAATGGGGTTCGAACAATAAGCGAAGACTTTGACTGGTTGGGAATGATTTGGTTGGGTTCAGTACTTCCTACTTGCCCCACACCAATACTGTCTACTGTCATGTCTCGCCCTTCTGACACTGGATGATCTTCTTGCGATGTTTTGCCCTTCAGTTCTGCTAGTTGATGCTTCATCATGCTCATCTGCTTTCGTAATTCCTCATTCTCTTTCTTCATCTGCTGGTACTCAGTTAACTACTCTCCTTGCATTTCCCCTTTTCGATAAATCTCCCAAAGACTGGAACAAATTTCAAGAATCATCAGCAATCTGTCTATTGATAAGCAGTACTACTCTCTTATTATGGAACGATGCGTAGGCTTTAATGGAATGCATGAATGAATGCCATGGCATGATGAATGAATGCATGAGGCAAAAAATGGATTTATGATGCCTTGAAAGGATGAGTTTGTACAAACAGATGAAGGATCGAACTAAACTCATAGAACTTCCTCTTTTCATTGATAGCAACCGCCATTACCTTGTACCATTATACTCTTCTTTTTGACTATATACAAGAGCGAATACAAAAATGGCTAGAACCTAAACAACCCTTCTTGATATCCTCAGTATGAGCATGTGCAATTCAAATCCTCTCAAGACGAGATCACTGAGTATTTCTTGAGGCTTCTCCAAATCTAGATGACGAGGTTTGATTGAAATTGCTATTTACATCTGCCTTAAAGACTAATTCCCCTTCTTTGATCAACCTTTGCACCTTTTCCCTCAACCTTGGGCATTTTTCAGTAGAGTGACCTTGAGTTCCCGAATGATAAGCACAATTAGCGTTGGCACTGTACCATGGTTGTGGGTGCCTCATTGCCTTGGAGTGAGGTAGGAGTGCAATCAGACCTTGTTGCAAAAGCTGAGGGAACAACTAAGTATAAGTGCATGGGATTGGTATCAAATCCGTAAGCTCAACAAGTTCCCTTTTTGGACTTGGGGGTTGAGACCTTGGCTGGGTCTTTGGCTGAGATTTTGGCCCATGGATGGGTGATCGAAACAAAGTGTTTGGCCGATCATTTGTCTGATGATAAGGTCGAGGCTGATGAAAGTCAGATGAGTTTCTACCTTGACCAGCGTTTGGTGAATGATAGGCCGGAGGGTAGACAGGTGGGTCATTTGGCAGGACAAAGTTGTTCTGTGGTTGCACTACACCAAAAGTTTCCACGCTTGGCATGTAAGACTTGAGCTCTTCCACCTGCTTGGTCAACTCATCCATCCCTTTTGCGATCTTGCCCAAGCTCTCTGCCTTGTCCGAGCTAGTAGCTGTTTTTGGCATGTTCTGACTTCCCATAGCTAGAGTGAATTTGCTTCGACGGTTTCTCCAAAGAAAGAAGTTCCTGAGCCCCTTCCAGATCTCCACCCTTTATCAGCAACTTTAGAACCTGCCCTCTCAGCTTGCTAACCTCCTCAGTAAACTCTTCTTGCTTGCATTTCAGCTTGATTATCCCCTTTTCCATCATCCTTTGGTCAAACTCCAACTACTGCACCCGAACTTCCAATGGACTACCCATACTTCATTAATATTTCTGGACTTCTGACGAAACAACTGTGACGATGCATAAAAAACACTGAATAAGTGGTACTTACACATGATCTCGATAGACAAACTATGTACCATGATGCACCATCTCAAAAATGTTTATGATAATGCATGATGGATGCATGAACATATACGCGAATGTTATGATAACTTGTCAAATTGTGAAAATGTGCATGATAATGCAATACGACATGGCAACCTATATTGATAAACAAATGAAGGAGATGGATGTGCATGATCAGTTATAGAATATATAAATGCATGAGACTGCAAAAATGATGTCAGGATATGTAAAGATGAAACCTGTAACACAAATACATATGCAAAAAAGATAAGACAACAGGGAAGAGACACAAACTCGTTAGTAATTGAACATAAAAGTATTGTTGAAAATCTTAAAGGAAAAATCATGCCCCTTTTATTCTTGAATAACAAAAACCTTTCTATTTTCCCGAAAAATCAAAAGGACGAAAATGCCCTTGGGGCGGGAGGGCTGCCTACTGCGGATAAAGTCATTATCCGCTATACGGTCTTCATTTGAAAATGGTGAAAGAGATGAAGGTTAGAAGCGTCCCTTCTGTGTGTCCTATCACACTTATCCTCACGGGTTTGGCTTTATACAGGCTCGCTTTCTCACTTCTATATGCTGAGTTTTGGTTAGACTCTAAGGGTTCCCAAATTGTCCTTACTGACGCCCACGCTAGGCTAGTGAAGCCCCCGATTCTCACCCATTACAGGTTCACTGAAAAGGGTTCAATCTGAGTGGAGGCATTTCACATAACCCGTAAGGGGATCTTAATTGACCCCACGAATGTTAGCTATTCTGCCCCCGAGCTAAGGGTATAAAATTCAAGCCCCGAGTTCGAGCTGATTGCAATGCAAAAACTGATGTAGTGCAGAAGGGACATACAAACCTTTACCACTACCGACATACTAAACCCAAACCCCCCAACCTAACCCGAAACTAGCAGCTGACCACCAATCAAATCACAACAGGAAAACATGATTAAACAATAAACACAATGAATAAACAAACACCAAACACTGAAAAATGCATCACAATCGAAGAAAAGAACAAAATGCAACCAATTATTATTAAGACCCTAGATCTTGTTAAACTAAGTGAGGCCTGACTCTCTAAGTCCCCAGTGGAGTCGCCAAGTTGTCGAAACGTTCTGGTCCGGGGAACCCTGTCGAAACGACGTTGGAAATGGAGTCGCCACTAATCTTTTTTAAGGTGTGATTAGCCACCTAAAGGTCACTTAAGCCAAGTAAAGTCCATAGCTCGGCAATGGACCCACTTAACCTAAGGTCCGGTCTTTGTAACCTAAATTTAGGTTCGGGAGTCGATTACGCCCAGGGAAGGATCAGCACCCCTGGAGCGCCCGTCAAGTGACGGTACCTCTTAATCTAACTAGATCTAATGGGTCGAAAAGAAAAAGTTGGTTGCTTTTAATCCTAATCTTGATTATTATTAGAAAGGGTTATAAAAAGAAAATAAAACCATTTTTTGAAACCAATGTCGAGAATTCGAAGAATATAATCGAACAACGTCGATCAATTCTGTTACGATTCTCTTTCACTATTTGTTCTCTTGTTGAGTCTTCCACACCGGAAGAAATTTTGAAAATGCTGTGACAAAGATCTTTTACCATGTTTTTGTTTTGAAAAAACTTGATCAATTTTATTGATTTCCAAAATCTTCTTTTGGAGTCGCTTAATTAAAAAACATTCTTTTTTTGAAAACACTTACCTTGAAAACTCTTGAATTACCCATTTCTTGATTTTTTTGAAAATTGAATAAGAGAACATGATTTGAGAAAAAACCTTTTTTGAAAACACCTTTTATTGCTTCTTTTGATTTTCTGATTTTCACTTTTTTTTTCGATTTTTCCTTTTTCTATCTCTAAATTAATGCATGTATGCAAATGATGAATGCAAAGTCCAATTATTAAAGTCAACTCGCGTAACCCGGGTTTTTGGAAGCACTTCCCGGAATATAGGCTCGGAACCCCGATGCATCCCGGAAAGAGCTGTCTCATCCTCGGAGACATTCAGTGGCCCCGAAAACTCGACCACACACTGAATGTGCTTCTTCGGAAGGGTTATGGTCATTAACTGAATTAAAGTGGTATGATATGCAAACAGATATAACCAATGACAAGTAAATATGATATGCATGCAATTAATTTCTACTTTACTAAATTATTACAAACCAGGGCCTAACCGGGCCAATTAACAAATTAACAATAACTAAAAGAAATAAAGCTTATGGGCCGGACTGGGTCTACTAGGGACCTTTTCTGCACACTAAGAAAATCATTAGCGAAGTTCAGGAGGCATACAAACAAAATGAAGATGCAAATTCAAAATCAAGGACCAAAGCAAGAACAAATTGAACTTAAATAAATGAGGATATGGGTCATGAGATATGCTTGCAACACAATTGAATCTAGTTTTAGGAAATCAAATCTTTAGACTAGAAAATCTTAATTCTCAAATTAAAAGGCATTCAAAAGGATTCGCCAATTTCTTTCAAGTTAATTTCAAATTTGGAAAATTAGGTTTTTAACTCCAAGCTTTGTTTTTTCCAAGAATTAAAAATGACTCAAAGTGTCTTAACATGTCATCCTTAAGCCATTTTTAATTTAAAGAAAAATCATAACTTTAATCAAAACCTTAATTTTTCAAATCCAAGTTAACTTTAATTCGAAATTATCAAATCAATTTGAATTACTTCTAACTTGAACATCAAGATCTCAAAATCAATTTGTCATGAATAAACACAGTTTTCACTAAAAACTCAATCTTTAGCCTAAATCCCAATTTCCATATTTAATTAGCATAATTCAAAACAAAAAAAAGCGCAAATTAAATACCAATAATATAAATCAAGTACTTAATTGCAAAAAAACCTAGCATAATCTCTAAAATCAGGGGTCAAATTGAATAAAGCAGGGATCAAATCGCACCAAAAGCAAATAATTTCCTAAATCAAGGACCATGCTGAAAATGGAAACAAGGTGTGGTCTTTTTATGAATTAGATTAAAAAACAAGGGATCCAATTGCACCAAAATAAAGTCTTAGTTTAAAAACTTACCTGAAACGACGCCGTTTTGACCCAAGCTTTCCCCTTTTAAACGATCTCTTCTTCTTCTTCCTTTCCTCTTCTTCTTCCTCCAACAAATCCTAAAATCCTCGCCGCTTCTTACCAGCGCTACCTTTCAATTTCATCTCCTCTGTCGACCAACCCGTATTCCCGTCAACCAAGCCACTCGCCATCGTTTCTTTGCCTCCTATTTTATCCTCCACCGAAAGAAATCCAAGACTTTACCGAATATCAAGGCCTAAACAAACCCGATTGATTGAGCCAAAAACAACCCTATTTTTATGGCTATTTTATTATGTTTTTGGATCTATTTATGCTTAATTATATGCTATTTTGATGATATTTGTGTTTTAAGTTCTTAAGTGATGTGAAATTGAGAAATTGTTATTTTTCACTTCTTTTGGAGCTATTTTGATGACTTTTTACACAGATTTTAGCAAAGCAATTTTGAGTATAGATTTGAAGATTCGAAGTTCGTGTTTGAAGACCATTTGAAGACTTATTTGGAGATTTGAAGACTTTGAAGAATTATTTCAAGGAGCAAGAATTGAAGATTGGAGCTTTAATTGAAGACAAGCCATGAACAAGTTCTCAAGCTTTGGCATTTTTGGATAATTTATATGGGAAAATACTCAGCCCATATAAGATATTAATTGGAATTAAAATCCCAATTAATGACTCCTAAATCCAAGGAAATATCCAAATCCCGTAGATTCCCGATTCTAGTCCTAACAGGATTAGGATTCAGGCGCAGTTTTGGTAGAAAAATCATAACTTTCTGCTCAGACCTCCGATTGAAGTCCATGAGTACTCATTGGAAAGCTAACTCCGAGAGCTACAACTTTCCTTTGAAGTCCAAGATCCAGTTCTGCAATCTTCAAGCCCAAAAATGCTGTCGAAGTCACTGCACGAAATCAGGATTTTTTTCAGGATTCTATTTTAACTTGGATTCTACTCTAGGATGACTTTTATTCTAACTTGGACTCTAAGTTAGACTCAAAACCGACTTAGACCCCTTTCCAAGTTAGGATTGGAATTCCTAGGGTTATTTCCACTATAAATAGGCACCTTACGTCTAGGTTTTTAGTACACATGTAGATCTAGAAATTGTATTTGGTAGAATTATTCTTTGGATGCTCACTCAATTCATGAGTGAGTAATCCTTTTTTTTAACTCCAATGTAGAATTTAATTGATCTCTTGACTTATATATTGGTGAGATTTTGTGCTTATATATGATAATTGTTAGAGTATTCTTTTGATCTCTGTTTTAATTCTATGTTGCTTGTTTTGATTGATTGAGCCGGCACTTTCATGATAAATTAAGTTAGCATTAGCTAGACCAAGTCGCGGATTGACGTTCAGGCTTGGTTGTTTGTAGCAATTGGGGGAGGATGGAAGTCCCTTCCAAGAGAGATAAAGGACTTTGAGTGAGAAATTGCTCTTTGTGCTTGTATAAATTACTAGTTCTTAATGCTTTGATCCCTAGCAAATCTTTAAGGCTTGACGGCTAATTGATTAGTTAGGAGGAAAAAGGGGTAATTTAAGCTTTGACGAGTAATCTTATCTAATTAAGGTGATTTAGGATTTAATTCCGACAAGCTATTCTTTGTTTTCATAATTATTAAATATCAATGATCCATGTTATAATTGTCAAGAGGGATATTAATTCTATGTTGGAGGTTTTTATTAATTGTTTTCTTGATTATTCATTGCTATCTTGTTAATTGTTTTCTTTAATTTTCTTGATTGCTTTCTTTAGTTGATTTTAATTGTTAGTTAGATTAGGTTTAAATTCACTATAAAAATTCCCTTTAATTTGTTTGATTGATTTAAGAAAAAGATGAATAACCTATCTCTCTGTGGGATCGACCCCTACTTGCCCTATCTGCTTTAGTTAGGAATTTGTTGGGAATTTATTTTTATGATTTGCTGACGACCGATCACCGATCCCACACCTTAGATCTCTAGCAATAACCGCCGGTAATGACCCTTAGATTCCGACGAGACCATTCCTAAAGCCATCCAATCAGAACCCCTCTACCAATTTTGAAAGAGCTATGTTCCAAGGCTCAGTGAGAGAGAGAGGACGAAATCAAGGAGAGAGCGTCTCTGCTATCCATTCAATTTTGTTCCTCTGCAAAGAAGAGATCGAGCTGAAGAGATAAAGGTTAGTGTTTTTTTTTTAAGAAGTCATTTTCATTTTTTTTGGTTTGTATATGGTATATCGAAGGGAGAGTTGCCTCTTGTTGAGAGAAGGTGAAAGATTTTTGGCTGAGAAGGGAGAGTGGTGTGTGTTCTTAAAAAATGAAAGGCCTTTTTTTTTTTTTGCTGTGTATATGGTATGGAGAGGGTAGACGGGACTGTGTTTGTCTCTATGTGTTTGTTGACAGAGTGAGCTCGAGAGTGGAGGAGGGAAGATGAGTGTTTGAGCGAGAGTCAGAGACTGTTTTTGAGAAAAGGGAATCGAGAGGGTGGGACGTGAGCTCTGTGTGGTTGCTTGTATTTTTCTTATGTGTTCTTCAAATCAAGGAGAGGGAGAGAAAGTTTTTTTCTTGATGGCGTATGAGAGGAGAATCAGAGACTATTTTGTGAAGGGTCAGGGGTTTCTGGTGTCCATGAGTGACTCTTCAAGGAGAGGGTTGTGAAGAGAGGGAGTGAGATGATCACTAAGTTCTTGAGGTGGAGAGGCTGTGGGTGTGGATGGAGGTTGAAAGAGAGTCAGAGGATCCGATATGAGTTGTTGAGAGTGAGAAAAAAGAATCGATGTTGTGTGTGTCAAAAAAAATCAGGGAGCGGGTAGGTTCTAGAATGATGGACTGTTGGGAATTTCTTTTGTTGTTATCCAGTGTGGGAGACTGAAGTTTTCTCCTTTTTTCTTGTGTGTATATAGAGCCTGATGAGGGTGTGTGAGGTTGAGTTGTGGAGGGAGAAGGTTTCTGGTATGTGTTGGATATGAGAGAGAGGTGAATCCGTGTGGAGAGAGAAATCAGAGGGTATGGCCAGGTTTTGATGTGTGAGTGTAGCCATTTTTTTTTTTGAGAGAATGAGTGTGTATTCTGTTGTGGTGAGGTTCGAGAGAGAGGGTGAGATGAAGAAAAACTGTTATGGTCAGAGAGAAAAGATGACTGTCGATGAGAATGAGCCACTGCCTTAGTGTGTGGAATCCAATTTTTTGTGTCCCGATTCTTCTCCTCTCCTCTCTATTCAGCTCCCTTATTTTGCTCTAACCATTTTCTTTGTCCTTTTGCAAGCTCTGTTGCTAAAGGATCAGGATCAACATCAGGCTGCAAGTGAGCTGTCTCTTTGGTGATTTGGCAAGGAACCTTGAGACAACAGAATTTCCCCAGGGTGCAATCCAAGAAGGCTTTTTTTGTTTTCTTTGTAAATTTTGCACTTTCAAACATAATTACCAAATCCTTTCTTTTTGAATAGTTGCACTTTGTGATTCATGTGGCCTTGGGACTATGTACTTTTTATTTTTGGGAATTAAAAGAAACAATTGCTTTCATATCATGAAAAAAAAGAAAAGGGTTTTATCTAATTTAACCTCCCAATTTAATCCGAATGCACACATATGACTAGTAAACTACATGACATGATAAAGAATGAGTATTCCCCAATGTGGCCAATGCACACACATGAACAATATGACCAAAGTGACTAATGTAAAAAAAAATGCATATAAATGATATGATTAAAAAGAACATGAGACTAAATTGGATATGAAAATGCCATTTGAAAACTAGTCATATTACTAAACAGGCATGACCCATATGATTAACATGCAACAAATATTAAACTACTAAATGAATCTGAACTATGAAAAATGCAAAAATGCCAAAGGTGCCCATGTTAAGATTTTTTTTGTTTTTTCTAATGCAATTATGATGACTAAAATGACTTAGTTAATCTAAATTAAATGTGAACTTAAAATGACCACAAAGCCCCTTGAGTGTGCAAACGACCAAAATGCCCCTAGACATTCAAATGCCTAAAATGCCCCTGAATATAAAATGACCAAAATTCCCCTAGATGACCCTAGTGCCAATTAAGCAACAAATTGATTTAAAATAAAGGATACAAGACAAAAATGGGTGTCTACAATAGTGTTGTTGCATCTCCACTATATCATGAATTTCTCTATTCAAGCCCGCAAGAAACCTAGCCATTGTAGCTTGTGGAGCTTCTTCAATTTCAGCCTTAGACATCAACAACATCATCTCCGAATAGTACTCATCAACACTCTTAGAACCTTGTCTCAATGATTGTAATCTTTGATAAAGAGAATTGATGTAGTAACTTCGCCCAAATCTATTTCTCATAACACTCTT
Organism: Corchorus olitorius; assembly: GCA_001974825.2. Lineage (NCBI taxonomy): Eukaryota > Viridiplantae > Streptophyta > Magnoliopsida > Malvales > Malvaceae > Corchorus > Corchorus olitorius. The sequence goes on along the minus strand of AWUE01020987.1, from coordinate 152,274 downwards.
TAATTCAACCCATGTTTGAATTTGTCTCTCCAAATTTCTTCTCCTAGATTGCACCAATTGATTCCACCAATTCAAAGCATTCTCAACAAACTCAAGGATAGAAATTTGTACCTTATTGGTTTCGGCATAAGGATGATAGTCAAAGTACATGTCCAATTTTGATTCTCAATCCAAATAATCTTCTTGAGTTCCCCTTCCATTGAACTTAGGAATCTTGTACTTGATGTTGTCTTTAGGCTCATCTCTATCACCTCCTCTTCCAGGCCGTAGGTTATCTATGTAAGCTTGACCTCCAGCCTCTTGCTCCCTTAATCACTTCATTGGATCTCTTCTAGCAACTTGCCTTTGAGCTTGTTGTTGTTCTCTTTGTCCATTGCCTTGTGCATAATTGGCCCTTGGTTGATTTTGGGCTTCCAAGGTATCCAATCATTGATTAAATTGAGTGGACATGGTATCCATTCTTTGCATAAGAGTTTGCATCATTGTAGCCAAGTCATTGGCTTGATTTTCGCCATCTTTTCTATCTCCCATTGTACCTACACAAAAGAAAAGTTAGTAGCAAAAATTCCTCACAAGTGTGTGTGTATACCTCAATGTGCTCTCGTGTTTGCACACAAAACTAGGTGGATTGGTGGTCCTCTAAGCTCTCTTAATGATCTCACACAAATATGCCTTTTATCTCAATTCAGCTTCAATAGGCCTAATAAGAGCAACTTGTAAGAGTAACTTTTTCCTCTCGTGACCTACTTGAGGAACAAACAATTAGGAGCAACAACTTATGTGAATCAAAGGGAAAAGAGTGATCTTAGAATAATCAAACCCAACCAAATTTGCAGCCTTCTTGTGTCGCCAAAACTTGCTGCACAAAACCAATCAAAACAACATAATACACAATTCAACTAATTCAAGCTCAACCCTAGTTATATCACTTATTTTGCAACTTGAAATTGGTGATCTCCAAACTGAAAACAATACTTCAATAGCAGCAGAGCTTTTCCGAAAATCTCAAATACAATCTTTCATTTCCAATCAAAAATCTCCAATTAGGGTTAATTGAACAAATTAGCTCAATTGCACAAAAACAAGAACCCTAACCCCCTGCAAAAATCGATGACTTTTTTGATTTTTTTTTGAATTTTTCAATATTTTCCCTAGAAAGATCACTGTATAAAAACACTAAATACTAAATTTCAGCCCTTTCCGACCAAGAACGAATACAGAACAAAAATTACAAGTTTCTGGTCGAAATTTTTTTTATTTTTTATTTTTTATATTTTTCGATTAAACCTTGATGTATGAGGGATCCAAATCTGAAATTTCAAAGCAATCCGACTACTAATGAATCCACAAAAAAATCGGAAGTTTCTGAATTTTGAAAAAGATGAGTTGGTGCGATATAGATGATGATGGATGACAAACTTGATGAATGATGAATAGAAGGATAGATTTACCGATTGAAGATGAAAACCTTGCTCTGAATACCAATTGATACGAATCTAGTTGTGTTAGATTCAAATCTACCATTGAATTCCTCCAAAGATCCACTTGAAACTTCAACTTCTAGATTTGATGAAGATCGATTTCCCTAGCTAGCTCTTCTTCTTCGTTCGTTGCCTCTAGATGGATAATTAGACCTGCAATTATCAATCTAAGATCACAAGATTTACAAACAATTAAGCAATCACAACCTAATTATTTGCTAGGACTCTACAAGATTGAAGAACACTAAAATATGCTCAAATTAGAACAATGAAGCTAAATAATCAATTGGGAGAATAAACCTCAACTTTTTATTGAAAACTTAACTTGATATAGAAAGGAGGGGGTCGATGCCTTTATATAGGCATAGGATCAACCAAAATAAAAGAATTAAAGCCCTAGAGGCGGTTTGTTCATGCCTTGGGTGGCAAACATAAGGAAAAGACAAGGAAATAGCCTAATCCAAGTCTAACTAGGAAAAATAAATAACAAGGAATAAATAAGCAAGGATTGGACTTAGTCAAACAAGGCCCAATCCTAATGTCATCTAAACATAAAGATAAACTAAGGTGATGATCTTAAACCCAATGGATGAATGCTTGCTCAAATCACCACCAAAGCTCTTCAATGGCGCATCAATGACTTTCATATCTTCTAAATTACTTCGAGCAAGGCCCATGAGTGCATCCTTGAATCTTTTAGCTCTTGCTCTTGTCATAGGACCAATAGGCATCTCTAATGGATCAAATGGCATCTTCTTGGTGCTTGGAACATGCTCAACGATATCTCCTTGATCTTCATGCTTCTCCATGATTCCTTGCACTCCATGCTCATCCTTTCCATGATCTCCATTGTCATCTTCATGTCCATGATAAGCCCTTGGCGCATCACAAACCGTCCTTTGATTGGTTGATACCAATCCTAAGTCTACTAGGAAGTCTTAGATAGTCCACTATAAATACCAACCCTATGTAGAACCCTAGAGACAATTCTTCTTCTTCTTTTTTATTAGATAATAGTTTTAGCTTTAGGTTTTCTCTCTTTGAGAGGAGGGTTTCGACACCGCTGTATTGCAGAGAGAGGGGTGCGATACCCTTGGTAGCCGCCAAGGGAGGATTATCATCTTAAGTTTGTAAGTTTTCTTAAATTTCTCATGTATTAAATTCATTATAATTTCTTTTCCTTTGGTGATTTCAATCAATTATTTATGGGGAGATCTTTGTTCTTCATAATTTGATTTGTTTATCTTGTTTGAATTATTTATTGATGTCTATGCTTTATTTTATGATCTTAATTGTTATTGAATTAATTGATCACTAATTCTTTAAGGAAGGAAAGGTTCCCTGAAAAGAGGAAGTCTAAGCTCTTACCTTGTGGAGATGGTGCATTCTATGTTTTGGAGAGGATCAACAACAATGCCTACAAGCTAGATCTTCCTAGTGAATATGGCAATGTAAGTGCTACTTTTAATGTTTCAGACTTATCCTTGTTTGATAATGATGCAGATTTGAGGACAAATCCTTTTCAAGGGAGAGGGGATGATGTGCCAAGGGCTTATCATGGTCTTGAAGAACTCAATGGAGATCATGGAGAAGATGAACAAATGCGGCAAGAAGGCTTGGAGAAGCTTGAAGATGCTAGGGATGCGCACAAACAAGTTTCATGCTCATCGGAGTTGGTTTCAAACTCATCGAAGCTGCCTAAGATGCCAATTGATCCATTGAAGATGCCATTAGGCCCAATGACAAGATCAAGAGCTAAAAGGTTCAAGGAAACATATTCATCTTGAAGAGTTGAAGGCCATCAGAGTTCATTTGAAGAGCTTTAAAGATGATTTGGGCAAGAATATTCCCATCGATTCCAAGTTAATCACTTTGCTTGCAATCGATGGATGAATGAACTTGATTGCATTATTTAGGCCATTGTGGGCTTTATTTTATCTTAGATTAGCTTATTTTTAAGTTTGGATATTATTTGGGTTGGGTCTTGTTTGACTAAGTCCAATCCTTGTTTAATTATGTCTTTATTTCCTTTTCCTAGTTGGGTTTGGACTAGTTTTACCCTAGCCCATATATTTGGACGAAAATTAGGTTTTATTTTCTAGATCTAGTCATCCCCTATGCCTATATAAAGGCATCAACCCCCTCTTGTAAACATAAGTTGAGTTGATTAATAAATTGAGGTTTTTACACCCAAATTGATTATCTTAGCTTCATTGTTCTAGTTTGAGCAAAACGTAGGGTTCTTCAATCTTGTAGAGTCCTAGCAAACAATTAAGTTGTGATACTTGATTGCTTGTGAATCTTGTGATCTTAGGTGTTCAATTGCAGGTCTAATTGGAGGTCTAAGGCCGACGAAAGAAGAGAATTGCTTGGGTGAGATTGTTGACATACACATCTAGAGTTGAAAGTTGTTTAGGTTGATTCTTGGCGGGTCAGAAGGGTGGATTTGAATCTTAAAACAACTAGATTCGTATCATAGATGGTGGAGAAAAATTGTTGTTGAAAAATACGCATTAAAAGAAGACTCATTGGTACCTACAGGGATATCTAAAAGAAGATCCTCTACTTTGTGGTGGAGAATTGTTGAACCATTGTATGTTGATAATGAAGATGGTAATTGTTTTAAAGATGCCATGAGGATGATTGTTGGGAACGGGAAATTGATAAACTTCTGGGATGATGCCTAGACCGGGGAGGAAACTCTTAAAGATAAATTCCCGAGAATTTTTGCGTTGGTAGTAAATAAAATAGGGAAAGTTGAAGAGTTTGGTGAATGGAGGAATGATAAGTGGGAGTGGAAAATTATCCTACAGAGAGTTCTTTTTGGATGGGAAATTGAACAATGAAATGATTTTTTAAATGTATTGAACAATATCACTTTATCTTTGGATTTTAAAGATAAGGTGATATGGAAATACTCTCCTTCGGGTCTTTATACTGCTAGAGACTTCTATAAGGAATTTTCCGCCCAAAATTCTCATCCTAACCCCTTGTGGAAGCAGGTCTGGATTGGTATTGCCTCACCTAAGGTGGAATTATTCCTTTGGCAAGCCATCAGAGGAAGAATTGTTGTGAAGAGTCTACTTCTTGCTAGAGGGTTGGTGTCTGAAGTGGATTCCTATTGCCGGATTTGTAATAAAGAGATTGAAACTGTTTTTCATTTGTTATTCATATGCAGAAGGTCTTGGCTGGTCTGGCAATACTTTGTTGATAAATGGAGTCTGAATTGGGTTGTTCCAGAGGGTGTAGGCAGTGCTTTTTTGAGCTGGATGGGAGCTAACAATAGTGTTATTTGGGAAATGGTCTTTTATGCTATTATATGGACGTTGTGGACTATGCGTAATGAGTTAGTTTTCAATGGTACCAGCACGAAGCTTAATCAATTACAGGACATTGTGAGCTATAGAGTAGCTAGTTGGTGTAAGGCTAAATGGCCTCATATTAATACTACTGTTGACGATATTTTGAGATTACCAGATAGTATTTCACTTGCAGCTAATGAGGTGTCAAATAGGGTTCAGGTGATTTGGGAAGCTCCTGCAGCTGGTGAGTTCAAATGTAATGCGGATGGTGCTGATAGAGGCCATCTTGTTGTGGCTGGGATTGGGGGTGTGTTGAGAGATCATGCTGGAGATATTAAATTAATTTTTTCGAAGCCTATTGGTGTAGCAGACTCCAATATGGCTGAGTTGCTAGCTATAAAGGAAGGTTTTGTTGTTTTTGCTGTTTCTAGATGGGCTAAAGGGAGCAAGCTGATAATTGAGAGTGATTTGAGGAATGTTGTTAATTGGGTGAAGAATATTGAAACTGTTCCTTGGAGATTTCAGTAAGTCATCTACCAAATAGAGGCTTTGAAGAAAATATTGTATAGTTGGGAGGTTCACCATATCTTCCGAGAGGCAAATCAAATTCCAGATAGTCTCGCCAAATCTAGCATTGACAGGAATACTGTTGTTTTGTCTAGTTTTGATTAAGTTGTGGTGTACTTGATCCAATTGGTCTAGCTGTTCTGTTTTGTAGGTGGAGGGTTGTTATTTTGCTCTTGGTTTGTGGAAGCCTGAGGCTCTGTCAGTTGTTTTATTTATTGTAGTTTCTGCCCTGGTTCGTTGTATCGCGTTGGTAGGGGGTTCTCGGCGTTCGGAGGTTTTTGTTGGCTTGTCTGTTGGTTTTAGAAGTTTTCTCCAGGAGTCTCCAGATTGGTGTTGTTGTTTTGTTAAGTTCTGCTGCTGGTTAAGATCGGTTTTGGTTTGTTTCCTCGTTTGGTTGTAATCTTTTTTTCTTTGTATTACTTGGGTGCAACCTACCACAGGGAGTATTCTTTTCCCTACTTAAGGATTTTTCCCACTGGGTTTTTCCTTCTGTAGGTTTTAACGAGGCTCCCTTGTTCTTTCCCATTTTCTTTAATAATACTCCTTTGCTTTTCAAAAAAAAAAGGACTCTACAAGTGATCGATTTTTTATGATCATTTTTCTATGCTTTTTGGTGTTTTTATGTGGAATTTAACCATAATTTATAAGTATTTGTGTTTTTAGGTCTTGAAGAAAATAAAAGTCGAAACTTGTAGTTTTTCACACTTTTTGGAGCTATTTTGATGACTTTTTACTCAATTATAGACTTAGCAATTTTGAGTATGGATTTGGAGATTTGAAGTTCGTGTTTGAAGACTTATTGAAGAAAATTTGAAGATTTGAAGACTATTGAAGAAATATCTCAAGAGGCAAGAATTGAAGATTGGAGCTTAAATTGTGAAGGATTGAGGATAAGTCATGAATAAGCCCGGAAGCTAAGGAATTTTGGATATTTTATATGGAATAATACTCAGCCCATATAAGCCCATAATTGGAATTAAAAACCCAATTTGTGCCACCTATATCCAAGGAAATATCCAATTCCCGCATATTCCCGCTTCTAGTCCTAACAGGATTAGGAATTCAGTGCAGTCTCAGTAGAAAAATCATAATTTTCTGCTCAGATGTCTGTTTTAGACCCGTGAGTAGGCGTTGGAAAGCAAACTCCGAGCTCTACAACTTTCCTTCGAAGTCCAAGATCCAGTTCTGCCATCTTCAAGCCCAAAATGGCTGTCGAAGTTCCAGAACGAATCCAGAAGTTTTCAGGATCCTATTTTGACTAGGATTTTGGTTCTATGAAGACTTTTAAGCCAACTTGGAGACCAAGTCAGCCCTTAAAACGTCCTAGACTCCTATCCTACTTAGAATTGGAGTTTCTAGAGTTATTTCCACTATAAATAGCCACCCTTTGTAACACAAATGACACACACACTATCTAGATAATTTTCTTTTCTTCTTTTTCTCTTCTAGTTCTAGTTTTTCTTCTAGTTTTAGGACTAGGGTGCCGCCACCCTCTCTTTGCATAGAGAGGGGCGGCAACCCTAGGTTTTTCTAGAGGAGGATTTCGTCCCAAGGTCTTATAAGTTTTCTTATGCTTTTCATGGATTTTCCCAGATCCATGAGTAGCTAAATTCTTAATACTTTTTATCCTTTGGTGAATTCAATCAATTGATGATGGTGAGATTTTTGTGCTTATAATAATTTGGTATTTTGTTTTTGATAGATAGTATGTTAAACTCTGGTTTATTACACGATCTTCTGCTAAATCGGATAAGACTGTTAACACATGAGTTTGATTGTTTGGTAGCAAATTGATGACGGTTAACCACCGTTTCAATGGGTTTTGCATGCCAGTGATCAGATTTATTTGATTGTTGTATGGTTTTACATGTTAAGCATGTGTGAAAGAACTAATAAAAGTTGATCTTAATGCCTTGTTTCTTGGCAAATCTTTATGCCTTAACCAGTAATTGACTTGCTAAGTAATAAAAGGGGTAATTTAAGCTTTAACTGGTAATCTTACCTAAATAGCATGTTAGGGTTTCCCTAGGCCAGTTATCATCAAGGTTTTAATATTGAATTCATCTTTTAAATCGAGGATCCATAATTAAATTGATTGTTTTCTACCATTAGAGAAGAAGTATGCCTTTTAATTATTGTTTTCTTTATTACTTGCCATAGATTTAGATTTAATTTACTTTGCTTTGTTTTTAGCTTAATTATTTAATTGCTTTCTTTTTAATTGTTATTCTCAATCCCTTGTTTTTACGCAAAACTTTTGAGAGATTTTTAAGGATTGCATCTTTGGATAAAGTCTATTCCCCTTCTTTGTGGGATCGACCCTTGCTTGCCCTATCTACTAATTAGTTAGGATTTTGTGGGGATTATTTTTATGATTGCTGACGACCGATCATAAATTTTGGCTCCATTGCCGGGGAAGGAAGGAAAAGACTATTCTTGGGAATTCTCTTGGTCTTTTCGTTTTTAATTTAAAAAAAAATCTCTTTTTTTCTTTTCTTCTTTGCGTTTTTGAAAAAAATAAAAAAAATTTCGGTTTTGCGATTAAAAAAAAATTTCTCGTTTTTGAGTTTTCAAAAAGAAAAAAAATATTTTCCTTTATTTTTCTGCTTTTTATTTTTGTTTAAGAACTTTTAATACTAATTTTTCTTTTGAGTTTTTGTTTTTCTAGAAAAAGATCCAATGGAGCAATCACGTTCGTTAAGGGAGTTGAATTGAAATTGTGCAGTGCCATCCCTCTGCATTGATTATCTAGCAATGGATATGTCCTACAAACTGAAGCCAGGAGTAATCCGTATGTTGCCAACCTTTCAAGAGAAGCCAATGAGAATCCTCATGAACACCTGCAAAGCTTCTTTATCAAGTGCGCTGCAATCACTAGGATGCTTGAAGAACAAGCAAAGCTTCGAACTTTTCCAATCACTCTCGAAGGAAAAGCAAAAAGTTGGTTTGTAAGCTTATCACCAAAATACATAACTTCGTGGAAAGGACTGGAGACAGCCTTCTTGAACAAGTATTTTCTAGAAGCAAAGCGTGCAGATGTCAGAAGAAGAATCACTACTTGTCAACAATTACCTAAAGAGAAGTGGCATCAATATTGGGAGAGGTACAACAAGATTTGCGCAAGTTGCCCTTACCACAACCTGAGTGAAGCACTATTGATTTAGAATTTTTATGATGGATTCCTCTATGAAGATCGAATATATATTGATTCTGCAAGTGGAGGTAGTTTCACACTCAAAACTCTTGAAGAAGCAAGGAAGCTGCTCGACACCATGACAGAAAACATCTACCAATTGAGCATGATGGATGAACACTCTACTACCAAATCATCAGAGAAGGAATCTCTTGCCGAAATAAAAGAAAGAATGGAGCATTTAGACAAAGTAGTCTCATCATTGGCAAGTCAACAAGAGATTCTCACCAAGATGTTCACACAATTTCTGCGAAGAGAACCTCAATCCATCCAAGCACCTTTATTTGCGCTGATCCCACCTGCAATATCACCACCTCCAGTGTCGGTTTTCTCTGTTGTACCGCCACAAGTTGCTGTATCCAACATCCAAGTGTCAAGTGATGAGGAGATTACAACCAAAAGCAAGGAGGATCAACCTACTTCATCACCAAAAGCTTCTCGACCTCGATCAAGATTCGAAGGAATGAAAAAGATGGAGACCACCTATTATCCACCACCGTTTCCTCAAAGGTTTGCGCCGCAAAGAAAGACATGCAGTGAAGAAAGCCAAGATGATTCACTTCAAAAGAAGGAGAAGGTAAACATCCCTTTAATTGCTGCAATTAAAGAAGTTCCCAAAGAATGATGGAAGCACGTTGAATTAGCAGAAATTAGACAAAGACATCAAGAGCCAGAGATCAAGGCGACATCATCATGGGCGAAACCTATCTACTCTGAACCAAGTAAGATTGAAGATGATGAACCATGCGACATCTATGTCCCTACTCTACCAACAGAGGATTCCAAGATTGCACAAGACGAATCAGAAGCACCGAAAGAACATATCAAGATGGACATCCCTCCACCTTCTCCTCCAAGCCGTGCCAAGACAGAAGATGAGCCACCAGACGATGAACAACTTGGACACCTTGAGCTAAACGAAACAAGTGTGCAAGATTTTGTTGATAACCAACTTTTGGAACATGAAGATCAAGATTTCTTGGGAATCAACAAGTTTCTTGCACATGGGAGCATTGGAGAGATCAAATATGAGGATTGGATACCTATGGATCAATTCTTTCCGGAGGACAAGAAAATTTGCCAAGACGAGGACACTTTCCAAAGGCAAGACGAGAACAATGCCAATCAAGAATGCCGGAAGCATCCATTGCATCAACCTCTCACGGCAAAAAAGATGGCATTGTCATTCCTAGCTATTCATGGAGTCGCCCTCAGCAAAATTGGTGATTTCTTTCCTTATCTCTTCTTTTCACCTTCATATTTTGTTGCTCATATTCTTCCAATATCATCATATTTGCTTTATGCTTTGAAGTGGTATGATCCACCCTAACAAAGGGGAATGAAGGAAGGTCTAGCCAAAGACATTAAAGAAAGGCGCTGCTTGGGAGGCAACCCAAAAATTTACTAACATGTTAATTTTCTTTTTAGTTTTCTTTTTCTTTTTAAGATTTCAAATTAAGGAAACAAGTCGAACAATTGGAGCTTTTTGAACATTTGCAAAGGAAACCGAATGAAAACCCAAAGGAGACGAGCAAAGGATGGAAGCCAACGCGTCAACGGGAATAGCCAAATTATGATCGAGCCAACCTAGCTAGCTCGGCCGGCTACCCGCGCGACACACCGGCCTCATCCGCTCCACTTACGTGCCAAGCTTGGCCAGGACCGGTCATCACCATGGTAGCCTGCACAAGCACCAGCCATCCATGCCATGCCACCTCTAGCCTGTGCCAATAAATAGAGAAGCTTTCTTAAACTCATCTCTATTTACTTTTTATTTGCATTGTTTTGCTTTGACTGATTGCCTATTCCTTGATTTGAATAAGTTGTTTGTATTTCTTTTCTATGTTTTCTATGCTTTGATTTAGATCTTTATATAATGACTTATGATATGATTGCCATGATTAATGCTTTGAATTGCTTGAATTACTTGATTGGATGCATACTTTCTTTCTGAGTCAAGTATTTCATTAGCACATCTACTTAGTCATCACACTTATGAGGGACACAACACACACATGTGCATTCACATTGAGGACAATGTGTCTTTTAAGTGTGGGGGAGAGAGTCTAGTCTAATAGGGAATCTACATACATAGAAATCCATGAAATTTTTCAAAAATTTTGCACAATTTTGAATTTTTCATGCATATATTGAGTGATTAAATTGATTATGAGTGATGAATGCTTAGAAATTTTAAGGATGCTTTATTTGATTGATTGATTTATAGCATGTTTTCTTATTTCTTACAATTAGGTATAATTGAAGTTTGTAATATGATCTTATTGTTTACAGCTTCTATGATTATCTATTTCTAGAACTTGTGTTTAATTTTTATTGAAATTACAATTATGAAAGTATGTTATGGATATGTCAAGAACAAGTGTGGGGGACTACTTATATAAAAGGGTAGTTAAAAAATTGTTTTCATAAAAAGAAGTGTTTTCATGCAAGAGGAGAAGAGGTATTTCTGCTTAAAAAAAAATCAATCCATTGTTGTCACTCTTTTCTTAAACAAAAGGAGTTAGTAACCCTTGGAAAGAGGATAAGAGGCATGGAATTGCAGAAATATTGTCCCTCTGGAAAAAATAAAACGAAGGAGTCCTTCTAGAGTGCTAGTAGCCTCAAAAATGGGAGTTAGTAACCCCAAATCATGAACACTTCGAGATTAGTAACCTCAATTTTCTAAAACCTAATTACCCTTTGAAAATCTATTATAACCCACGAAAACCCTTGATTTGTATCCATGATATGCATTCCTTTGAGTAGTAGAGATAAAGATGGAAAGAAGTAGTTATAGGATGTGATGAATGGTAAGTGATTAGAACTACTTTAATTATGGTTACTTAAGAATAAAGATGCTTGTTATTTCTTGATCTTTTGAATTAAGTGTTGTTATTATTCTTTGTTATTCTAATTTCATGATTGCATTAATCCTTGATATGTGTATGTATAAAAATTTTATTTTTGAAAAGAATGGATTTAAACATAGATTTGTACAAAATTTGTTCTGTTTTTCATACTAACCTATGAGTCTATCGAGTCTAGTTTTAAACATGTTTGTGGGTATCGTCCTAGTTAAGTATACCCTCAAGAGACTATAACTCCTCCAGTGTAGACATACATTGGTTTAAAGGCTTGTGTTACGTGCTTAGTGATGTCGTACACCTACGAAAGTGGAATCTTTATTTGCATTAGTCTTTGTTTTTGTTTTCTTAGTTTTTCTGTACTAGTTTACTAGGGACTAGCAAAGATTTAGTGTGGGGGAATTATGATCGAGTCAAAAAGGACCCTATTTTTATGATCATTTTTCTATATTTTTTGGTGTTTTTATGTGGAATTTAACCATAATTTATAAGTATTTGTGTTTTTAGGTCTTGAAGAAAAGAAAAGTGGAAACTTGTAGTTTTTCACTCTTTTTGGAGCTATTTTGATGACTTTTTACTCAAATATAGACTTAGCAATTTTGAGTATGGATTTGGAGATTCGAAGTTCGTGTTTGAAGACTTATTGAAGATAATTTGAAGATTTGAAGACTAATGAAAAATTATCTCAAGAGGCAAGAATTGAAGATTGGAGCTTAAATTGCGAAGGATTGAAGACAAGTCATGAATAAGCCCGGAAGCTAAGGAATTTTGGATATTTTATATGGGATAATACTCAGCCCATATAAGCCCATAATTGGAATTAAAACCCCAATTTGTGCCACCTATAACCAATTCCCGAATATTCGCGCTTCTAGTCCTAACAAGATTAGGAATTCAGCGCAGTCTCGGTAGAAAAATCATTACTTTCTGCTCAGATGTCCGTTTTAGGCTCGTGAGTAGCCCATTAGGAATTTTGGATATTTTACTTTCTGCTCCAACAGTGTCATTAATCCCCTTTTCTTCCTCCTGTTGCTCACTCTTCTTCTTCTTCCATTGCTCGCTTTTCTTCTTTTGCTGCTCCCTTTTGTAAGCCTTGTCTGCTTCTTTCAGAATTTCTGCTGTCCTTTTTGCTTGCTCTTCATCTTCCACTCGTGTAAAGTAGAACTTCATAGTTTCATCCCATTTTTCCCAGGTCTTCATCAATTTCCTTCCAAGTGTTCAACTTTTCAGTCAGTCCAGTGGCATCTTTAACTTTTCTGCTCAAATAATTTGCAGCAAGTGCATCATAGCAATCTCCCATTTTCTCATGACAAGAAATTATCATGTTCATGTCACTTATAACTTGACACACAACATCTCAGTGTTTCCAACTAGAGTTCCCATCAATCCACTAAGCTTTCCAATCTCCTGTGCCAATCCTGTAATGGCAGTGATTAGACCAAAATATGACATGTTTTTATGGTCATTTTCCTATATTTTTTAGGAGAATATGAAGCCTGCATTTTGGGAATTCAGATAGCTCTGGACAAGGAAGTAAAGAAGATAGAGGTTTATGGTTATTCAGCTTTGGTGATTTACCAAATGAAAGGAGAATGGCTGACGAGAGAAGCAAAATTAGTTAAATACTGAGACCATATGGTGGAGAAGTTCTTTGAGAAGATTACATTTCATCATGTGCCTAGAGAAGATAATCAACTGGCCGACGCACTAGCAACCCTTGCTTCAATGTTTAAGGTGGGGACCAATACAGAGATCCAGATTCAGTTAAAAGATTCTCCAACACATGTAATGAGTGTGGTAGACGAAGTAGATGGGAATCCATGGTATTTTGATATTCTCCAATATATCAAAAACCAGAGATATCCGGAAAATGCCACAGAAAATGACAAAAGAGTGATTCGAAGAATGGCGATTGGTTACCTCTTAGAGGGTGACACTTTGTACAAGAAAAGTCGGGATCAAACATTGCTCAGATTTGTGTGCTCAGTAGAGGCCAGAAGGATTATGGAGGAAGTACATGAGGGATCATGTGGGAGTCATGTCAGTGGACACAAGATGGCAAGACAGATTATGAGGGCAGGTTACTACTGGTTGATGTTGGAAACTGATTCCCAAATCCATGAGTAGCTAAATTCTTAATACTTCTTATCATTTGGTGAATTCGATAAATTGATGATGGTGAGATTTTTGTGATGATAATTTGGTATTTTGTTTTTGATAGATAGTATGTTAAACTCTGTTTTATTACACGATCTTGATTTTTATTGATTTAAAGTGGCCACTAAAGAGATAATTTGAGAGATCTTCTGCTAAATCGGACAAGACTGTTAACACATGAGTTTGATTGTTTGGTAGCAAATTGATGACGATTAACCACTGCTTCAATGGGTTTTGCATGCCAGTGATAAGATTTACTTGATTGTTGTATGGTTTTACTTGTTAAGCATGTGTGAAAGAACTAATAAAAGTTGATCTTAATGCATGTTTCTTGGCAAATCTTTAAGCCTTAACCGGTAATTTACTTGTTAAGTAATAAAATGGGTAACTTAAGCTTTAACCGGTAATCCTACCTAAATATATAGCATGTTAGAGTTTCCCTAGGCCAGTTATCATCAAGGATTTAATATTGAATTCATCTTTTAAATCGAGGATCCATAATTCATTTGATTGTTTTCTACCATTGGAGAAGAAGTATGCCTTTTAATTATTGTTTTCTTTATTACTTGCCATAGATTTAGATTTAATTTATTTTGCTTTGTTTTTAGCTTAATTGATTAATTGCTTTCTTTTTAATTGTTATTCTTAATCCCCTGTTTTTACGCAAAACTTTTGAGAGATTTTTAAGGATTGCATCTTTGGATAAAGTCTATTGCCCTTCTCTGTGGGATCGACCCCTGCTTGCCCTATCTACTTAGTTAGGATTTTTTGGGGATTATTTTTATGATTGCTGACGACCGATCAACAAGATTGAAGAAATCCTAAGTATGTTCAAACTAGAACAATGAAGCTAAATTCTCAAAGGTGAATAAACCTGAATTGATTGAAAAACTTAACTTATGTTTACAAGAGGTATTTGAATCCTTATATAATGATAGGGTTCGGCCATAAAGGGAATAAAAGACCTATGGGCGGCTAACATACTAGTCGAAGCCCAACTAGGAAAAAGAAATAAAAAAAATAAACTTAAAATAAGGTTTTTCCCGCAACAACTCCTTGGCAAGAGTTTTCCAAGTCCTGGGCAGGACTTGTCATGTAATTCTTGCTTCTTTCAACAGACCAAGTCCTGGGCAGGAGTTGTCCAAGTCTTGGGCAAGACTTGTACTGCATTTTAGGTTTCATTAACAAGCAAATTAATGAGCTTTTCCTTGCTCAAATCATCTCCAAATGTCTTCATTTGAACTTCAATGGACTTCATATCTTCAAGATGAGTTCGAATAAAACCCATGAGTGACTCTTTGAACTTCTTAGCTCGTGATCTTGTCATTGGACCATTAGGCAAACTCAATGGATCAAATGGCATCTTCTTGAGCTTTGGTGAAAGTCCATCTTGATATCCATGGTCTCCTTGCATCTTCATGCCTTCATGTAGTCTATGTTCATCCTCTCCATGCTCTCCATGGTCATCTTCAAGTCCATGATCAACCTTGGGCACATCATCCCCCCCCCCCCACCTGAAGAAGATTTGTCCTCAAATCTGCATCATTATAAAATAAAGACAAGTCAACAACATTAAAGGTAGCACTTAGATTACCGTACTCACTAGGAAGATCTAGCTTGTATGCATTGTTGTTAATCCTCTCCAACACTTGGAATGGACCATCTTTACGAGGTGAAAGCTTGGATTTCCTTTTCTCAAGAAATCTTTCTTTCCTTAGATGCAACCAAACCCAATCTCCAGGCTCAAATATGACTTCTTTGGGTCCCTTGTTAGCCATCTTCATGAAGTGTTGGTATGATAGCTTGTTTCTTTTCTGCACTTCTCTCTGCTCCAACAGTGTCATTAATCCCCTTTTCTTCTTCCTGTTGCTCACTCTTCTTCTTCTTCCATTTCTTCTTTTGCTGCTCCCTTTCGTAAGCCTTGTCTGCTTCTTTCATAATTTCTGCTGTCCTTTTTGCTTGCTCTTCATTTTCCACTCGTGTAAAGTAGGACTTTATAGTTTCATCCCATTTTTTCCCAGGGCTTCATCAATTTTCTTCCAAGTGTTCAACTTTTCAGTTAGTCCAGTGGCATCTTTGACTTTTCTGCTCAAATAATTTGCAGCAAGTGCATCATAGCAATCTCCCATTTTCTCATTACTAGAAATTATCATGTTCATGTCACTTATAAACTTGACACACAACATCTCAGTGTTTCCAACTAGAGTTCCCATCAATCCACTAAGCTTTCCAATCTCCTGTGCCAATCCTGTAATGTCAGTGATCAGACCAAAATATGACATGTTTTTATGGTCATTTTCCTATATTTTTAGGAGAATTTATGCTTAATTATGGTTGATTATGTCTTAATTTCTTAATATTTGTGATATTAGGTCTTGAAGACAAGAAAAGTGGAAAAGCACTATTTTCCCTACTTTTTGGAGCTATTTTGATGGAATTATGACATAAATATTCAAGTGGAATTTTCAAGAAGATTTTGGAGATTTTATGTTCGTGATTGAAGACTCTTTGAAACTTATTTTTATGCTTGAAAAAGCCATGAAGATTAATGCTACAAGTTTCCAAGGTGACAAGATCAAGAACATAAGTCAAGTGAAGAAGAAATGTAACTTGCTGACGGTTTCTCTAGATGACCTGGGCGGCTAGGTTCATAACTTGGGCAGCTATGTATTTCATCAGGACGCCCAGGGACAGTCGGGCCTGCCAATTCCAACGCAAGTTGGTATCTTCCTCTTGAAGCTTCTCCAATTGATTCCGATTTCAGTGAAACTTTGGGAGAAAATTCATAACTTTCTCTAAAAAGGTCCAAACGTGATGATTCAAGATGCATTGAAAAGCTAACTCCAAGATCTACAACTTTGCTGTTTTGCACGAAGCCCAGTTTTGCCATTAAGATGGTCAAAAATGCCCCTGAACATTTCAGACAGTAGCAGTTTTGGGCAGACTTCGGTTTTCTCTATTTTCAGCCCATGAAAGTTGCTGGATTTCACTTGATGACCAAGTAATCAGCCTAGTACGCCCCTAAGTACGCTAGGTCGGTTATAACTCTAATTCTAACCCTAGGAGTCTCTAATAAATAACTACTTTTTGTTGCTACCCTAGAGAACATAACGATACATAACACAATTCAACTCTGTTCTTCGTTTTTCTATTATTTTCGACAGCAGCCCTAGATTTAGGTTTTCTTACTTTTCCTCCATGGGTTGTGATGCGCCAAGGACTCATCATGGTCTTGAAGAGCACAATGGAGATCATGGAGAGGATGTGCATATGCGGCAAGGAGGCTTGGAGAAACTTGAAGATGCTAAGGAAGAAGTTTCAAGCTCATTGGAGTTGCCTAAGATGCCATTTGATCCATTAAAGATGCCATTAGGCCCGATGACAAGGGCAAGAGCTAAAAGGTTCAAGGAAGCTTTATTTGGCCTCATTAGAGTTCATCTTGAAGAGTTAAAGGCCATCGGAGATCAATTGAAGCCCATTGGAGACCATCATCAAAGGAATATTACCATCGATTTCAAGTTGTGCACTCTTCTTGAAATCGATGAGCATTAGGTCATTAGAGTTGTAATTTGTCCATTGAGGGCTTAATTCTATCTTAGATTAGTTATTTATTTAGTTAAGAACCTTATTTGGGTTGGGCCTTGTTTAATTAAGTCCAATCCTTAGCTATTTTTCTATTGGTTGTATTTTTGGATAGTTTCTAGAAGCTTCATTAAGGTAGCCGCCTATGGCTAATAGAGGAGGCGGTTTAGGCTATTCTAAGGGGGGTTTGCGCAAAGGCTTTGCCTATATAAAGGCTCTACCTCCCTCTTGTAAACACAAGTTAAGTTTTCAATAAAGAATTTGAGGTTATTCACCCAATTTGATTATCTTAGCTTCATTGTTCTAATTTGAGCAAAACTTAGGGTTCTTCAATCTTGTAGAGTCCTAGCAAGCAATTAAGTTGTGTTGCTTGATTGTTTGTGAATCTTGTGTTCTTAAGTTGACAATTGCAGGTCTAATTGAAGATTTAAGGCCGACGAAAGAGGAGGAATCACCTTGTGAAGGTCATCAATCTACTCATCTAGAAGTTGAAGGAGTTCAAGTCGAGTTTGATAGATTTTCAAGGCTAGATTTGAATCTAAAACAACTAGATTCGTATCAGGTTGTTCTCAATCCATGGAAGGCTAGTTTTCTTTATACTTCTATCCTTTTTTGGAGTTATTAATCAATTGATATGGGGAGATTCTGCACTTATAATTTGGTATGATTTTCTCATTTGAATAGCATATTAATTCATGTTATCATGATTATGATTATGAATTTTGTTGCTTAGATGATCACTATTGTCAATAAGAGGATTAATCTATTATTTTTATTCGGTTGAAACTTTGCTGGTATGCCTGATAATTGATACAAATTGATTGCCCTTTATCAAGGAATCGATGGAATTAATAATTCTTATTGAAAACCAAGGCGTGATAGTTTGGTTGTATATAGGTTTGATTTTAATTTATTAAGCATGTACAAATCTATAATTGTTCTTAATGCTTTATTCATGTTTCTGAGGCGTGATAGTACGAATTCATGAATAATAGGGTTATTCTTTGGGCCTGACGGAGTGAGATTAACTATTTAGCATGTTAGGGAAACCTAGACCAATTATTCTTAAGAGGTTATTGAATGAATCTTGTTTGATATTTTACCTCTATTTATAGAGTGGCATAAAATTGATTCTTGCCTAATTCAATAATTTGGTTGTATTAAATTTATTTCTCATATCAATGATCCATATTTCCTATTGATTAATCTCTACCAAAAATTGGAAGTATGCTTTTTAATTGATTGTTTTCTAAATTACTTTTTTAGTTTTCTTAATTAATATTTTTATTTAAAATCCATTTACAAATTTACTTTAGTTTTAAATCCCTCTTTTTCCTTAAGTGTTTTTAAGTATTTAAAATCCTCTGTTTCACTTCTCTCTATGGGTTCGACCCCTGCTTACCCTAGCTACGTAGTTAGATTTTGTGGGGATTTATCTTGTGTTTCGTTGACGACCGATCAATCAGCTCTCATTGCTTCTGCTAGTCAATTCATCTTATCCATAACAACATCTTCACCTTTCTTCACTTCAGTTGCAACATTCTGGGCAATAGTTTCCATCATATGCTGTTCCTTGATAGTGTTCTTAATGAACCTATCAGTAGTCTCTTTAGAGAACTTAACACCCTTCAACTAAGTCTTTCTCATAAGGCTTGAAGTCATTAGCACTAAGACTTTTTTTCACATGGCCTGTAATGATGTGGCCAAATCCACAAATTATCATCATCTTCTTATTGGCCATTTCCTTGATGCCTTTAATAATAAATCCTACTAAATTAACTCCATCACAATTGTAAATCTTCCCTAACAACCACAAACCGTGGCTGCTCACATATCCAACACTACTTTTCTAGTAAAGTCTTCTTCTCCTTTATAGTATATCTCTAAATACTTTCCCAGGGATTTAGGGTAATGCCTATTTCATTGCCATTAACACAGACTATCCGATTCTTATCAAGAAACAGAGCCCTAGCATCATTAGACTCTATCGCATCAGCAGATTTTGCAACACCAACAAAGAATTCTTTGACTAAGGAAGGAGAGTTTAAATGCAAGAAGAATTTTTGGGAAGAGTTAGTTTTTCGGGAAGAGGAAGGAGTAAGTGAATCTTTTTGGATTTTGAAGTGACTTTACCCAATAAGGATAAAACAGATCTTGAAATTCAAAAAGAATACTGACATGAAAAGGACGCGTCAAGCACGGAAAGAGGGAAACTGAAAAGGCGTGTTAGAGGGCAAAAATCCAACACGTTTTCGTGTATGTGTATGCATGTATGTATGTACATGTTAAAGACATTAATATAAAATGAATGAAGCAATTAATTAAATGTTACTAGAATCTATCATCCCAAGCTCATGGCTAATTCTACTAAAATGCTCATGATCGAGCTAAAAAAGACCCTATTTCTATGATCATTTTCCTATGCTTTTTACTATTTTTATGTGTATTTTAACCCTATTTTATAAGTATTTGTGTTTTTAGGTCTTGAAGACAACAAAAATGGAAACTTGTAGTTTTTCACTCTTTTTGGAGCTATTTTGATGAATTTTTACTCAAATATGGACTTAGCAATTTGGAGTGAAGATTTGGAGATTCGAAGTTCGTGTTTGAAGATTTATTGAAGATAATTTGAAGATTTGAAGACTATTGAAGAATTATCTCAAGAGGCAAGAATTGAAGATTGAGCTTAAATTGCGAAGGATTGAAGACAAATTCATGAAGAAGCCCGGAAGCTATGAAAATTTGGAAATTTTATATGGGATAATACTCAGCCCACATAAGCCCACAATTGGAGATTAAAACCCAATTTGTGCCGCCTATATCCAAGGAAATATCCAATTCCCACATATTCCCGCTACTAGTCCTAACAGGATTAGGATTCAGCGCAGTCTCGGTAAAAAGACCATAACTTTCTGCTCAGATGTCTGTTTTAGGCCCGTAAGTAGTTGTTGGAAAGCTAATTCTGAGATCTACAACTTTCTTTTGAAGCCCAAGACCCAGTTCTGCCATCTTCAAGCCCGAAATTGCCGTCAAATTTTCTGCACGAATCCAGAATTATCTAGAGTCCTATTTTCACTAGGATTTCAGCTCTAGGAAGACTTTTAAGCAAACTTGGAGACCAAGTCAGCCTCTAAACCGTCCTAGACCCTTCCTAATCCTATATGGAGTCTAATTAGTCCACTATAAATAGCCACCCTATGTAACACAAATCACAATCATTCACGCATAATTTTCTCTTCAACTATTTTTCATCTAGTTCTAGTTTTACTTTTAGTTTTTAGGCTAGGGTGCCGCCACCCTCTCTTCTCATAGAGGGGTGCGACATACCTAGGGTTTTTGCAAGGAGGATTCCGCTCCCTTCAAGGTCTTGTAAGTTTTCTTATGCCTCTCATGGATTTAGGAAAATCCATGAGTAACTAAATTCTTAATACTTCTTATCCTTCGGTGAATTCAATCAATTGATTATGGTGAGATTTTTTGTGCTTATAATTTGATATTTGTTTTTGATAGATAGTATGTTATTCCCCATTGTGTGATATCTCCTTGATCTTCAAGTTTCTCCATGTTTCCTTGCACTCCATGCTTAATCTCTCCATGATCTCTGTAGACACCCATTTATGGACCTATATCCTTCAATTCTAGATTAAATTACTTCTTTAAATTGCATTGAGTTTATTTTGGTTAGTTCTTAGTTTGTCTTGGCATTTTGGTCATCCTAGTTAATTTTGGTACGGTATCTTGTTAGGTTAGTTTATTCATAGAATTCTTATTAATTAACACCTTCATTAAATTGGTATTTGAGATTTGAAAATCCCAAAAAAATATTTGCTTTCAATTTTGAACATCTCATATTTGAGCTGACATTTGCCTGGGCAAGCCATATATCCCACCATTTGCATTAGAACTTTGGTAAGTTCCTTTAAGCTTTTGTTATGATAGTCTATTAGTAATTTCATGTTAGGTTATTTGATTTCCTTCATAAAGCAAAATACAAAAAAATTAGAAAACACAAGAAAAAAATAGTAATAAAAATAAATAACTAGAGATTAGAGAGAGTCCAAAAAAAAAGAGAGAAGAAGTTTCTTCCATGTCTACAGTTCTTTTTTCTAGCTCATATTCATGTTACATTTGCATTGTAATTAGCCAGCATATCCTAGATACATAGAAGCATTGTGCATTCATCGAAGCTTTCCTTGCCTTTTGTTTTCTGCTTTTCTCTTCCTTTCTCGTAGGTGCCGAGGTTTCCATAGCAAGCTCTAAACAGTCTTAAGGGTAATGATATTGCAATCTGCATGCCAAGGCAAAGTTGAAATGAAGTACGAGCAGTGAAGAAAATTGTTCGCGAAGGTAAAAAATACAGGAAAGAGACCTTGCAATATTTCATGGGCTATGAGTACTCATCCAAGGGGGCATTCAAGTATAACAAAGCCATCAAGCAATCCTCATGCACTAAAAGCAGTAGCAAATGTGATTCAAGACTTCAACAGTCACTAATCAAAAGGAAACCGTGCAGTTATCAAGCAGTGATTCAGCAACAAATTCACAAGGGAAGATGCAAGTGACCGCAACATCATCATTCATTTATTCTTTTGGCAGCAAGTCACAAGCAGTATATAAGGAAACACTAACGGGATTTTAGTTCATTCATAATCAGTAAAGCCTAAGGAGAGTTTTAGCATTAAAGTTCAAACATCAAGCATTCCATTGGTTTTTACTTAGCATTCTCTACATCTATGTTTTCCCTCCATATACAAGTAACTTAGGGAAAGACATAGCAGGATAACAAAGTTTGAGAAAAGAAATTGTGCAGCTAAGTCAAAACAGAGCATCACAGACAAACTAAGGTTCAGTTCAATGGAAATTCCATCAATTGCAAGCATTACACACGATAAGCAGTATAGGCTATCAAAATTGGCATTTCAACAGAGATTTCAAGCACATATCAGAAAGAAAATCGCCCAAAGAAATAAGGATGAGACAACTCACCTCCCTTCCCAACTCACTTTGCCACCTCAACCTTCTGATCTTATCCTTCACAACAACCTGCAGAGAAGACAAAAAAAGGGGTTAGAGTTAAAATAGGGGAAAGGATGCATTGAATTGGGGGAAATGGAGCTTCCTCTCTAGACAATTTTCTCTCCCTCTTATCTTCAGTGACTCTCTCATCAAAAAGGACCCCCTGGAGGAACTCTATACACAGAGACTATTCACACTCTCTTCACAGGAGAAAAATTGGACACACAACTCTCTCTATTCACTCTCTCTTTTCCCTGAAAAACTTAGTCTTTCTCTTCAAAAAAACTACACCAAATACACATACACAGAGAGATTTCACAAAAAAAAAGAATCTTACCCATTGAGCCTCATCGAAAAAAGTCACACACACAACGAAACAGGGGATTCGCACCTAGAAAAAAATTCTCTGATCCCTCTCAACCAAAAAACAAGATTTCACTTTTTCATAATTAGCTAATATACACAAAAGCTAAAAAAAGAGAGATGAACTTTTACCTTTCATCGCACCAAAATTCATCGACAAAAAAGAAAGGCTTCATCTTTGTTTAAGCTGAGTTCTTCCTCACCCCCTTTTCAGGCTTCGACCTTGTCCTTCCCTTCCAAAAAACGGAGAAAAATCAAAAACTTAAGGTTCACTAAAGAGAGATTTAGGGCTTTTAGTTTCTAAGCATCATCTCAAACATTCAAATGGGGTAAACGAAGGAGATAACGTGAAGAACAACATACCAGAACCTCAAGCTCATCGGACAGCGAGATTTGTAGATCGGAGAGTGACTTTTCATTTTGGTAAAGTCAGATTTGAAGAGGTTTGAGGCATCTTTGAGGCAAACCAAGACTGGACTCGACTTCGGGCTGTGGAGGAGGCCATGTCCGGAAGTTTTCGGGCTTAACAACAGTAAAATCTGTCTTCGGCGTGGCGGCGACGCCGCGAGGCGATTTCAAGTGGTGTGACATTGGGCGGCTAGGGTTTTGAAGTTTAAGGTAAGAAGAAGAAGGAGTTGGTATTTATACCAACCCTTGAACCCGACCCTGAAACCGTCGGGTCAACCCAATTCTGGTAAGATTTCTAATTTTCTTCAATTAAGCCCTTCATTTGATACAATTAAATACCATGATTTGTTATTTAATTCACATAAAACATGTAACTTGTGTTCGTGCGCATTTTGGTCCCTGATTGGAATTTTTATTTACTTTTTGATTCGATTTGGTCCCTGATTTAGGAATCCATTTATTTTTGATGCAATATGGCCCCTGCTTTAGGATTTTATTTACTACTTGATGCAATTTAATCCCTGATTTTAGAAATTGATGCTAGAATTGTGCAATTGGGTGCTTAATTTACATTATTGATATTTAATTTATGCTATTTGATTCATGAATTTTGCTAATTGTTTACTATTTGTGCAGAAAGGTCCCCGATTTGTCCAATTTGGCCCTTAGGCTTTTATTTCCTCTCTTTAAGTTTTTCATTATTTAAGTTATCGGCTTAATTAAGTTTTGGTTTGTAATAATTTAGTAATTAGTGTAGTGGTAAAGTAGAAAATAATCGCGTGCACCCATGTCATGCATATTATATGTGACCTTGGTATGTTTGTGATGCATTAACATTCATCTTTTGCCGAAATGAAGGGCCTTCAGATAAATGGACTCGGGTACGAATTTCTGGGAGTTCCTTCTAGACCGGTCTCTCCAGTAAATACCCCCATAATGCGTGGGAAGGGTTTATGGAATTGACTTTGGGTAGACTTGTGTTAATGCATGTAATTAAAAAATGATCTTTCATGCATTTTACTTGCCACTCATGCGAGTTAGCTAAATAAGAATCAGTAAATTACTATCTTTTACGATGACGAGTGGGTCCCAAGTAAATGTACTCGGGTACGAATTCTTGGTTCCCACTTCGAGATTGGATTATCCCCGAAATACCCCCATAATGCGCGGGAAGGGTTTCGGGTTAATTTCAAGTATATCGTTGTTTACAGATCAAATAAACTAAAATGTACCAGTTCATGCATTATATTTGCATTGATTTTTTCCCTTTAGGATTAAGTAATATTTTGACACAACATTTTCAAAATTTCTTTCCGGTTCGGAAGATTCAACAAAGAACAAACAGTAAAAGAGAATCGAAACAGAATTGATCGACGATCGTTCGGTCATATTATTCGAATTCTCGACTTGTTTAAAAAATGATTTTATTTTCTTTTATAATCCTCTTCTGATAATAATCAAAGATAAAAGCAACCTTTTAGTATTAAACTCATTAGATTTAGTTTAGATTAGAGCTACCGTCGCTTGACGGGCGTCTCGGGGGTGCTAATCCTTCCTCGAGCGTAACCGACTCCCGAACCCATAAATCTCTGTTTAAGCAGACGTTATTAGGTTTAGTGTAACCCTCGCCAAGCATCGGGTAATATTAGGTTTAATAACACGGATAGGTGGCTAATCACACTTAGAAAAAAGATTAGTGGCGACTCCTTTTCCAAGTCGTTTCGGAAGGGTTCCCCGGACCCGAATGTTTCGACAGCTTGGCGACTCCGCTGGGGACTTAGAGAGTCAGGCCTCACCTAGCCTAAACAAGATCTAGGGTTAATAAAATGGTTGCTTTGTTTTGTTTCGGTTTGTTTGTTTTGGTGTTTATTGCTCTTGTGCTTTGATATTTTTGTTATCTCCACCCATATCTTGTTGTTTTCTTTGTCTTCTGTTGTGGTTAGCTACTAGGTCTGTCAGGTATAGTTTTAGGGTAATGGTAGGTTGTTCCTTCACAAACCACACTTAGACTGCATCTTGCATTATACATTTTGCCACCTTGATTAGATTTTAGGAGGTATAATAAGCAAGCCTTCGTGGGGCCAACCAGGTCCCCGTGCAGGTTGTGCGAAAAACCTCCACCCAATGAGACCTTGCCGGCTCAAAATTGGGAACCTTCTAAATGTGAGTGGACCAAGCCAACATATAAGTTGGTACACATAAGGAACATCTCTTACCCTTACCTCTCGTGTTTTCAAAATAAGGGCCATAGAGTGAATAACCTTTTTACTCTTAATAAATAGACCACCCACACCAAGGGCATTTTTGTCCTTTTAGATTTTTGGAAAAATAAAAGGTTTTGTTAATAAGGAATAAGAAGGGGCATTAGCTTTTCTTTAATTTTCAGTTATTACTTAATTTCATTGTTGTTACAAACTCATTTCCTTGTTTTCTTATTTTCCTGTTTCTTTTTTTCAACATTTTGCATTCAAGCGCATTTGTAGGATTTGCCAGATTACAATCGGAGTAAAAGATGCTTGATTATGAATGAGAGACCATGACGCCTTGCACATAATAAAAGAAATTCATTCAACAAAAGAAGATTCGGTAGTCATGAAGTTTAGTCAAAGTTGGATAAGAAACCTGCAATTGAACATAAAATGGAAATTTTATATTGAATATTTTGTAATGTACAAAACTTTGTCTCGAAAAGCTTAATCAAGTATCTTTTATTCCAATTGTCCTATGGCAAATTGCATTCATGCAAAGCATTGATCATGCATTATGCAATCATCATAAGTTTTTATGCATGCCGACAAATGAAGGGCTTTAATTGGGCACTAGTTTGAGGCAATTAAAGTCTAGATGTAGGATATGAAACCCATAAAACTTCGGTGGAAGATTTCGAGTTGTTACATGCGTTTCATTTCTTATGGCAAAGTTGTATTGCATCCATGCTTCATTTGGTACAAATTATCATGCATCATGACATCACTTGCAATAATTGGAGTTTGGAGTACATTAATAAGGGGGTTTCCAATTCATGGTTCCGTTCTAAAGGTGTCAAGATAGCTCAATATCAGTATTTCACACGGTCAAAGGCTAAAGCAATGGTGGATCAGCACAGTGAAGAATTTGAGGAATTGAAGCGAGATAGGGATGAGATGAAGGAACAGTTGAGACAAGCATTGGAAGCAGTGGCCAGACTAACAGCAGCTCGGGAAACCCAGGCAAAGGAATGAATGGCTAATGGAAAGGCGACCAGTTCTGATGGAAAAGTCGAGAACCCTAAGAACAATGGCAAAATGCATGCTGATACAACCAATGACGCGCCATTAGGGTATGTCTATTATCCCACGGCACCCTACTATGCTACAGCTCGAGGGGAGGGTTCGCATGACCCATATGAGAATCCGATGACTTATGACTCAGGAACACTAGCTGCAGGTCAAGATAAGCTACTATGGGTTACTGGAAAGAAGGATGATGATTCGGCAGATGAGAACAAGCGCATGATAAGCTTGATTGATGAAAGGCTTCGCGGGTTAGAAGGCTCAGGTAGTTACCACAGGTTCACCAATATTGCAGAGCTGTCTTTGGTAGATGATTTGGTCATACCACCGAAATTCAAGGCCTCGGATTTCGAGAAATTTGATGGGACCAAG
This sequence comes from Corchorus olitorius, assembly GCA_001974825.2. Taxonomy (NCBI): domain Eukaryota; kingdom Viridiplantae; phylum Streptophyta; class Magnoliopsida; order Malvales; family Malvaceae; genus Corchorus; species Corchorus olitorius. The sequence continues at coordinate 125,697 of AWUE01020987.1, read as the reverse complement.
GATTACCCAAACAATCATCTGAAAAGTTATGTGAGGAAGATGGGTCCCTATGCAGCAAATGAAAAGCTTATGATCCATTGTTTTCAAGATAGCCTAACAGGCACGACATCCTTATGGTATAATCAGCTCGATAAACACCACATTCGTTCCTGGGATGACCTTGCAAAGGCTTTTATTGACCAATACAGGTACTTAGTTGACTTGGCCCCAAATAGGGAATCTCTGAAAGCCCTAGAAAGGAAGCCTACTGAAAGCTACACAGAATTTCCTCAGCGCTGGAGGGATATGGCTGCTCACGTTAGGCCGACAATATATGAGTCAGAAATTTCAGGGCTTTTCATCGATACTCAAAAATCGATCTTCTATGACAAGTTGTTCAGCATGTCGGGCGAACCATTTGCAAATATCGTGGTGATAGGACAGAAGCTCGATAATAGCATTAAGGCGGGGAAGTTCATAGTTCCAGATTAGATTAGCAAAGGATCTGTGGGGAAAAAGAAAGATGAAGTTAGTAATATCAGCCAGGAGCCTTATATATCTTATTATCCACTTCCAATGTACAATTATCCTCAGTATAGTCAGAGCACAGTCAACTACTATCGCCCACCTAGGCCAGTCCAACCTTCTTACCATGCTTACGGGTACTATGCACCACCGCATACATATCCTTACAATTATCAGCACTCATGAAACATTAATGCAGTTGGAGGGTCCTCACGGTCAGCAAAGCAAAAAGCTCCAGCTTACTCTCCAGGAAATACAGATCCCATAAAGAGCAATGTCTCCATTGACCCAATTCCATGCACTTACATTGAACTTCTACCTCAACTACTCCAGCAGGACAAACTGCAAAGGTTGCCATATGTTAACCCCATGAAACCTCCACTACCAATATGGTATGATGTTACAACTCATTGTGATTATCACTCCGGGTCCGAGGGGCCCACAACAGAGAATTGTCGGAGGTTGAAGTATGTTGTACAAGAATTAGTAAGGTCTGGAAAGCTAAGTTTTGGCAATGTGGCACAAGTTAATCCCTTGCCAGCTCATGGAGAAGCTCAAGTAAACATGGTTGAAACTAGAGGGCTTTTCAAGCGGAAGATTTCTGAGATAAATACTCCTCTAAGTACAGTTTTTAAGGCTTTAGTGAAAGAAGGAATGGTTGAAATGGGAGAGTTTGGGGACGGAGAGTTGGAAAAGGTATGTCCATATCATGGTATAGTACATGGAGTCTCTGACTGCCCAGAGTTTAGAGAAAATTGCAAAGGCTGATGGATGAGCACCAAATCGAATTTTGTATGGAGAAGCCTTGTGAGGAAGATGCATGAGGAATCACAAGGATCAATCACCAATGCTGCGGTTAAGAACTTGCCAGAAGAAGATGAGTACCTCGGATTAGCTGGTTGATTTCAAGAGATGTGTCAGATAGTTGAGTGGAGTATGAATGCAGTTTTACTTTAGTAGTATGGAGATACAATAACCTTTATCCCAGCACTTATGCCTAAGGAGTGTTGGTGAACAGTTCCATGTTGGGCTTTCTTTTTTTTTTTTGTCTCATGCGTATTATCTTACATGTTTTCCTTTTATCATGAGTAACGAAATAAAGTTCACTTGAGAAGTTTACATGGTTTTTTCATTTCCACTTCATTCATTTATTCTATCATCGTTTGTTACTTCTTTTGCTTTTCAGTATATGTATATATATAAGTCCTACTATTCAGGCCAATTGACAATGAATGCAAAGACACTCCAGACGAGCCAAGGTTCAATGATGAAAATGCTAACGAACCTGACTATGAAGACACTGAGGAACAGGCACTACCCTCATACCTCTTGAGACAACAACATATTTGCACCACACGAAATTTACAGAACTGATGAGCTTGAACACTAATGCTTTAGATGGTCCGGATTCTTCACGCATGACTCTCCAGCCAAGGGGCAAAGTTCTCTCGCGATAAGTTCCCATGCGAAAGAAGAAAAAGAAAAAGAAAACTTGGCCTAAAAAAGAAAAAAGTCGGAAAAAAGGAAGGAAAATAGCACATGGAGTCTCCAGAGGAGTCCAACCAAATAATTTTCAAAAGAGTCACATGTTTTCAAAATATTTTTCAAGAATAATTTTTCAAAAATGGTTTTCCAAATTTGATTTCACGAGGATGCTCTTCGATGAATATGTCCAATCTTGAAGTGATAAATGGCTTTCTATCATATTCCTTTCAGTTGTAGAAAACATCCTTTGTTGTCCCCTTTGAGCCTAATGAGTTTTTTTTGTCAAATAAACCCTAATCAAGGATCACCCTCCTCACTGGGTGATCGGTCGTCAGCAAATCATAAAAATAAAAATCCCAACAATTACTAACTAAAGATAGTTAGGGCAAGTAGGGGTCGATCCCACAGAGAGAAAGGTTATTATTCTTTTTCTTAAAACAAACAAACAAAATAAAGAAGGTTTTTAAAGTAAAATTAAATCAAATCAAACTAATAATTAAGACTATCTAAGAAAACAATCAAGAAAATTAAAGAAAACAATTAATTAAAAGCAGAGAATAAATTGAGAAAATAATTAAGAAACCTCCAACATAGAATTAATATCCCTCTTGACAACAATACCATGGATCATTGATATCTAAAGATTATGAAAACAATGGATAGCTTGCTTGGAATTTAATCCTAAATTACCTTAATTAGATAAAACTCTTGATCCAGTGTGAATTATCCCTTTTACTCTTTAAATAATTACCTCTTGATCCAGTGTGATAATTACTCAAGATTAAAGCATTAAGATCTAGTAATTTACAAGCACAATGGGCAATTAAAAATTGGTCAAAGATTCTTAAATCCCTTGGAAGGAAGATCCTTCGCTTCCAATTGCTACCAAACAACTAAATCCGAAGATCCTTCAAGATTTAATTTAGCTAATGCTACTTAATTTATCAAGAAAGTGCTAGCTTCAATCTATCAAAACAAGTAACATAGAATTCATGCAGAGATATTAAGAAATACCCAATTAATTTTCATATAAAAGCACATAATCTCACCATGATATAAGTCAAGAGATCAATTAAATTCTACATTGGAGAAAAGAAAAGGATTACTCACTCATGAATTGAGTGAGCATCTAAAGAAAAGAAGAAAAACTTATCTAAGGATGGGAAGTAAAGGGGAGAAAAGGATTACTCACTCATGAATTGAGTGAGCATCTAAAGAAAAGAAGAAAAACTTATCTAAGGATGGGAAGTAAAGGGGTCGGCGGCTCCTAGGGCAAAACTACTCCAAATCTTCAACAATTCTTCAAAATAAAATCTCTAGATCTACATGTGTTAAAAACCTAGACCTAAGGTGGCTATTTATAGTGGAAATAACCCTAGGAATTCCAATCCTAACATGGAAAGGAGTCTAGGACGGTTTAAGGGTCTAACTTGGACTCCAAGTTGGATTAAAAGTCATCCTAGAGTAGAATCCAAGTTAAAATAGGATCCTGAAATTTTGCTAAATTCGTGCAGGGACTTCTACGTCATTTTTGGACTTGAAAACGGCAGAACTGGGTCTTGGACTTCAAAGGAAAGTTGTAGATCTCGGAGTTAGCTTTCGAACGAGTACTCATGGGCTTCAAACGGAGGTCTGAGCCGAAAGTTATGAATTTTCTACCAAAACTGCTCCTGAATCCTAATCCTGTTAGGACTAGAATCGGGAATCTACGAGATTTTGGTATTTCCTTGGATTTAGGAGTCATTAATTGGGATTTTAATTCCAATTAATATTTTATATGGGCTGAGTATTTTCCCACATAAATTATTCATAAATACCAAAGCTTGAGAATTTATCCATGACTTGTCTTCAATTAAAGCTCCAATCTTCAATCCTTGCTTCTTGAAATAAATCTTCAATGGTCTTCAAGTCTCCAATTTAGTCTTCAATAAGTCTTCAAACACGAACTTCGAATCTCCAAATCTATGCTCAAAATTGCTTTGCTCAAATCTGTGTAAAAAGTCATCAAAATAGCTCCAAAAGAGGTGAAAAATAACAATTTCTCAATTTCACATCACTTAAGAACTTAAAACACAATTATCATCAAAATAGCATATAATTAAGCATAAATAGATCCAAAAACATAGTAAAATAGCCATAAAAATAGGGTGTTTTTGGCTCGATCACTGGGGGGCAAAGTTGAGGAAGGATTAGCTCCCATGAATGAAGTATTGAATTGAGATCATGAAAAGTCAATGAATTCATTCCTTTAGAAAGTTCAAATCAAAAAGTGAATGAAAAGAAAAAAAAAGAAAAGGGAAAAAATGAAAAGAACGAAATAAAATAAAAAAGATGAAGGAGTTGAAAGGCGGAATGTGGGGATAAAAAGCAAAGTCCTGCATAATTGAGAAAAATGATCCTTGATTCAAACACCCTTAAACACATTATGGGCCTATTTATCCTTTCTTTGGCAACCCTGAACCCCAACCTACATTACGTGCCTAATAAAAGTCCATCTTTGATCAAGTGAGGACATTCGAGAAGAGATTTTTCCTCAACAAAAATAATAGTCGTTTTGCAAAATGTTTTGGGTCAAAACTTTCAAAAAGAGTTTTCAGGTGAATTTGGGGCTTTCAAGTACAAAAAAAAGAAAAAGAAAAAAAAAATAATGAAGGAAAGAAGCTATAGGGTGAAAACCCGAAAGGGCAGTCTAGAGCAAGGATGGGAATCCTAAGAACCAGGGATAGTATAGAAGATCGGAGAAAATAGACAAGTCCAAGGCCTCTAGAGAGCAGCTCAGATTGGAAAATTACAATCAGTGGAGAACATACTTCAAGAACATCTCTTAATGTCGAAAGGGTGAGGGTCTATTCCAGACCGAGTCCGGAATAGCAACACCAAAATTGTTTTTGAGAACCCTTGAGCACGTCGACAAATCGTCGTCAGAGTATTCATTGTCATGAAGCGCTACCTTTTTTTATATCTATTATTTAAGTATATTCTAGATAAAATACAAAGGTTTTTCAAATAATAACTGCTTTTGAATACTTGCATTTCATTTCATCACTGATCTTAAAGGGCGAACATGCATGGAACTGTTCACAAAACGTCCAAAATAGGGACTGGAAGAAGTAAACGGTCACTGGGGGGCAAGAGAACCGAAAGTTAAAGCAGATGCTATTCAGAAAGAAAATGGGGCATAAGGCATACAAAGTAGGACAAATTGGGGCAAGAAAAGAAGAAAAAGAGTCGGAGTAAGACCAACACGGAGTAGATAGTTTAACAAGTAATAATTCAGAGCAATAACAGGTGTAAAGATAAAAGATTTGATGGGACACACTTCAGAAACAGGCGAAACCATGAATCCCGAATAAAAGAAAATTCATATCATGCATACATCTTGCATTACCATGCATTGACATTAGATCATGGTGCATTCTAATCAACACTAAAGCATATTTTCAGGGCAGGTTTTTTTCCCAAGAGAAGATTTCAACAATCACAATACATCACAAGAACAAATTTTCTGAAGAAATTTTCAGATGCTAGAGTTAATTTCCAAGTGACTCAGGGCAGGTCTCTCAACTGATTTCAGAAATCCAAGAGAATCTTCAAGGGACGGAGAACAAGTCACTTAGCTAATCTCCACAAATGTACGTTGGTCCTTAGATGACTTGGGGCAGGTCACTCAGTTCATGTTCAAAATTTTAATTGACCCAGGGCGGTCTATCTTCAGTTAATTTCAATTGATCCAGGGTGATCCTACCTCAGTATATTTCAGTCGACCTAGGGTGGTCTTTCTTCAATTTATTTCAGTTGACCCAGGGTGGTCTTGCTTCAGTTTATTTCAGTTGACCCAGGGTGGTCTTGCTTCAGTTTATTTCAGTTGACCCGGGGCGGTCTTTCTTCAGTTTATTTCAGTTGACCCGGGGCGGTCTTTCTTTAGTTTATTTCAGTTGACCCAATGCGCTCTTTCTTTAGTTTATTTCAGTTGACCCAGGGCGGTCTTGCTTCAGTTTATTTCAGTCGACCTAGGGCGGTCTTTCTTCAATTTATTTCAGTTGACCCAGGGTGGTCTTGCTTCAGTTTTTTTCAGTTGACCCAGGGTGGTTTTTCTTCAGTTTATTTTAGTTGAACCAAGGTGGTCTTTCTTCAATTTTACTCGATTGATCCAGGGAGATTTTCATGCGATAGTTTTTTTATTATCCTAAGGTGGTATTTCATCAAGATTTCAAGTTGATTAAAGTTTTCTACAGCTCCCCAATGAAACGGGTGTCTACGTCTTTGCGTACTCTCTCACTCTTAGAAAGTACACAAACTACATTTTTGCACACTTCCCGATAATCAGAGAGCACGCAAAGAGGGGCAGCTGTAGACACCCATTTCTGGACCTATATATATCCTTCAATGCTAGATTAAATTACTTCTTTAAATTGCATTGAGTTTATTTTGGTTAGTTCTTAGTTTGTCTTGGCATTTTGGTCATCCTAGTTAATTTTGGTACGGTATCTTGTTAGGTTAGTTTATTCATAGAATTCTTATTAATTAGCACCTTCATTAAATTGGTATTTGAGATTTGAAAATCCCAAAAAAAATATTTTCTTTCAATTTTGGACATTTCATATTTGAGCTGACATTTGCATGGGCAGGCCATATATCCCACCATTTGCATTAGAACTTTGGTAAGTTCCTTTAAGCTTTTGTTATGATAGTCTATTAGTAATTTCATGTTATGTTATTTCATTTCCTTCATAAATGCAAAATACAAAAAAAAATTAGAAAACGCAAGAAAAAATAGTAATAAAAATAAATAACTAGAGATTAGAGAGTCCAAAAAAAAAGAGAGAAGAAGTTTCTTCCATGTTTACAGTTCTTTTTTCTAACTCATATTCTAACTCATATTCATGTTACATTTGCATTGTAATTAGCCAGCATATACTAGATACATAGAACCATTGTGCATTCATCGAAGCTTTCCTTTTGTTTTGCTTTCTGCTTTTCTCTTCCTTTCCCCTAGGTGCCGAGGTTTCAAGAGCAAGCTCTAAACAGTCTCAACGGTAATGATATTGCAATCTGCATGCCAAGGCAAAGTTGAAATGAAGTACGAGCAGTAGCTAATGTGATTCAAGACTTGAACAGTCACTAATCAAAAGGAAAACGTGCAGTTATCAAGCAGCGATTCAGCAACAAATTCACAAGGGAAGATGCAAGTGACCGCAACATCATCATTCATTTATTCTTTTGGCAGCAAGTCACAAGCAGTATATAAGGAAATACTAACGGGATTTTAGTTCATTCATAGTCAGTAAAGCCTAATGAGCGTTTTAGCATTAAAGTTCAAACATCAAGCATTGCATTGGTTTTTACTTAGCATTCTTTACATCTATGTTTTCCCTCCATATACAAGTAACTTAGGGAAAGACATAGCAGGATAACAAAGTTTGAGAAGAGAAATTGTGCAGCTATGTCAAAACAGAGCATCACAGGCAAACTAAGGTTCGGTTGAATGAAATTCCATCAATCGCAAGCATTACACACGATAAGCAGTATAGGATATCAAAATTGGCATTTCAACAGAGACTTCAAGCACATATCAGAAAGAAAATCGCCCAAAGAAATAGGGATAGGACAACTCACCTCCTTTGCCAGCTCTTTGCCACCTCAACCTCCTGATCTTATCCTTCACAACAACCTGCAGAGAAGACAAAAAAAAGGGGTTAGAGCTAAAATAAGGGAAAGGATGCATTGAATTTGGGGAAATAGAGCTTCCTCACTAAACAGTTTTCTCTCCCTCTTATCTTCAGTGACTCTCTCATCAAAAAGGACCCCCTGGAGGAACTCTCTACACAGAGACTCTTCACACTCTCTTCATAGAAGAAAAATTGGACACAACTCTCTCTATTCACTCTCTCTTTTCCCTGAAAAACTCTTAGCCTTTCTCTCCAACAAACCACACCAAATACACATACACAGAGAGATTTCACAAAAAAAGAATATTACCCATTAAGGCTCATCGAAAAAAGTCACACACAAAGAAACAGGGGATTCGCACCTAGAAAAAAATTCTCTGATCCCTCTCAACCAAAAAACAAGATTTCACTTTTTCATAATTAGCTAATATACACAGAAGCAGAAAAAAAGAGAGACAATCTTTTACCTTTCATCGAACCAAAATTCATCAACAAAAAAGAATGGCTCCATCTTTGTTTAAAATGAGTTCTTCCTCACCCCCGTTTCAGGCTTCGACCATGTCCTTCCCTTCCAAAAAACGATGAAAATTCAAAAAGCTAGGGTTCACTTAAGGGAGATTTAGGGCTTTCAGTTTCTAGGCAAAGGAGATAACGTGAAGAACAACATACCAGAACCTCAAGCTCATCGGACAGCGAGATTTGTAGATCGGAGAGTGACTTTTCATTTTGGTAAAGTCAGATTTGAAGAGGTTTGAGGCATCTTTGAGGGAGACCAAGACCGGACTCGACTTCGGGGTGTGGAGGAGGCCATGTCCGGAAGTTTTCGGGCTTAATAGCAGTAAAATCTGTCTTTGGCGTGGCGGCGACTAGGGTTTTGAAGTTTAAGGGAAGAAGAAGAAGGAGTTGGTATTTATACCAACCCTTGAACCCGACCCAGAAACCGTCGGGTCAACCCAATTCAGGTAAGATTTCTAATTTTCTTCAATTAAGCCCTTAATTTGATACATTAAATCCCATGATTTGTTATTTAATTCATATAAAACCTGTAACTTGTGTTCGTGCTCATTTTGGTCCCTTATTGGAATTTTTATTTACTTTTTGATTCGATTTGGTCCCTGATTTAGGATTCCATATATTTTTTATGCAATTTGGCCCCTGCTTTAGGATTTTATTTACTACTTGATGCAATTTAATCCTTGATTTTAGAAATTGATGCTAGAATTGTGCAATTGGGTGCTTAATTTACATTATTGATATTTAATTTATGCTATTTGATTCCTAAATTTTTCTAATTGTTTCCTTTTTGTGCAGAAAGGTCCTCGATTAGTCCAATTTGGCCATTAGGCTTTTATTTCCTCTCATTAAGTTTTTCATTATTTAAGTTATCGGCTTAATTAAGTTTTGGTTTGTAATAATTGAGTAATTAGTGTAGTGGTAAGGTAGAAAATAATCACGTGCACCCATGTCATGCATATTATATGTGACCTTGTTATGTTTGTGATGCATTAACATTCATCTTTTGCCGAGATGAAGGGCCTTCCAGATAAATGTACTCGGGTACGAATTTCTGGGAGTTCCTTCTAGACCGGTCTCTCTAGTAAATACCCCCATAATGCGTGGGAAGGGTTTATGGAATTGACTTTGGGTAGACTTGTGTTAATGCATGTAATTAAAAAATGATCTTTCATGCATTTTACTTGCCATTCATGCGAGTTAGCTAAATAAGAATCAGTAAATTATTGTCTTTTACGATGATGGGTGGGTCCCAAGTAAATGTACTCGGGTACGAATTCTTGGTTCCCGCTCCGAGATGGGATTATCCCCGAAATACCCCCATAATGCGTGGGAAGGGTCTCAGGTTAATTTCAAGTATACCGTTGTTTACTGATCAAATAAACTAAAATGTACCAGTTCATTCATCATATTTGCATTGATTTTCTTCCCTTTAGGATTAAGTACTATTAAGAAAATACAAAATGTTTTTTTTTCTTCCAAAACATTTTTAAAAGTTGATGTTCTGTTATTCAATTTTCAAAAGAAATTAAAATTGGTAATCAAGAGCTTTTAAGATTTATACAGAAGTTTTCAAATTCAAATCAGACTTAGTCACAAGGTTAGAAGATCAATAAAAAATGGAAAAGATTTTCCAAAACAATAAGAAAAGAGGATTTTCACACCATTTTTAGGGAGACTAAAATGGAAGTTTTCAAAACAAAGTAAAAGACTTTAAAAACAAAAATAAAAGGGTTTTGACACATCATTTTCAAAATTTCTTCCTGGTGCGGAAGATCCAACAAGAGAACAAACAGTGAATGAGAACCGAAACAGAATTGATCGACGGTTGTTCGGTCATATTCTTCGAATTCTCGACATTTGTTTCAAAAATGATTTTATTTTCTTTTATAATCCTCTTCTGATAATATTCAAAGATAAAAGCAACTGTTTAGTATTAAACCCATTAGATTTAGTTTAGATTAGAGGTATCGTCGTTTGACGGGCGTATCGGGGGTGCTAATCCTTCCCCGAGCGTAACCGACTCCCGAACCCATAGAATCTCTGTTTAAGCATACATTATTAGGTTTAGTGTAACCCTCGCCAAACATCGGGTAATATTAGGTCTAATAACACGGATAGGTGGCTAATCACACCTATAAAAAAAGATTAGTGGTGACTCCTTTTCCAAGTCGTTTCGGCAGGGTTCCCCAGACCCGAACGTTTCGACAATCTCCATTATCATCTTGATTTTCTTGATAAGTCATTGGCGCATCATTCCCTCCCCGTTGAAAAGGATTTGTCCTCAAATCTGAATCATTGTCAAACAAAGACAAATCAGAAAAATTAAAGGTACGTAGCACTCACATTACCATACTCATTAGGAAGATCTAGCTTGTATGCATTGTTGTTGATCCTCTCCAACACTTGGAATGATTTGATCTTCTTTGCTGATGGTCCATTCCAATCTCTAGGCTTCCAAACACAAGTCATCTTTGAGCCTTTCATGTTAACTTTCTTGTATTATACATCATGTAATGCACGCACAAATGCATTCAACTCCTTTTCATGTGTTGGATAGTTCAATGCGGACCCATTGAATTTCTCACTAAAATAAGCCACAGGCTTCCCTCCTTGCATCATAACAGCTCTAATTCCTATACCTGATGCATCACATTCAATCTCAAAAGTATGGTTAAAGTAAGGAAAAGAAGTAAAGGAGCATTAGTAAGTTTTTCTTTCAAGGTCTCAAATGCTTCTTGTTGTTCTTTTCCCCACTTCAATGGTGCATCTTTCTTCATCACATTTGTTATAGGTGCTGCTAAGGTGCTAAAGTCCTTAACAAACCTCCTATAAAATCCAGCCAAGCCATGGAATGATCTCACTTGACCAACATTGGTTGGAGTTGGCCAATCTTTGATGGCTTTGATATTCTCTTCATTAACTTCAATCCCTTGCGCAGAAACCACAAAACCAAGAAAAACAAGCTTGTTTGTGCAAAAGGTACACTTTTTAAGGTTAGCATACAATTTCACAACCCTAAGTACATCTAAAACACATCTCAAATGCTCAACATGTTCTTCTAGGCTACGGCTATACACAAGAATATCATCAAAATAAACAACAACAAACTTGCCCATAAAAGCTCTCAAAACACGGTTCATTAGCCTTATAAAAGTACTAGGTGCATTAGTCAATCCAAAAGGCATAACTAACCATTCATACAATCCTAACTTAGTTTTAAAGGCAGTTTTCCATTCATCACCCTCTTTCATGCGAATTTGATGATACGCACTTTTAAGATCAATCTTAGAAAATAAGCAAGCACCATGCAATTCATCAAGCATATCATCTGATCTAGGAATAGGGTGACGATACTTAACTGTTATGTTGTTTATAGCTCTATAATCAACACACATTCTCCAAGTTCCATCCTTCTTAGGAACAAGCAAAACAGGAACTACACATGGAGAAAGGCTTTCATGCACATACCCTTTTTGAAGCAACTCTCCAACTTGTTTCTCCAACTCCTTTGTTTCTTCTGGATTAGTCCTATAAGCTGGCCTATTTGGAATTTGCGCCCTAGGGGTGAAGTCAATTTGATGTTCAATCCCTCTAATTGGTGGCAATCCACTTGGAATATCCTTAGGAAACACATCTACATAATCATTCAAAAGAGAAACAATGTTGCTTGGAAGTTCTCCAGCCAAGTTGTTAGTACTCACAAGTGTATTTTTAAGCATAGGCAAGATCAAAACAAAATTATCATGCAAAACACTCTTAATCTCACTTTTAGTAGCTAACATACACTCCTTAACAACTTTCTTAGAACTAGCTTTCACAACAGATTTGTTCTCAACGCAGTTAGCACTGGACTAGCATGTTTTTCCTTTTCTTTAGCCCTATATTCAGATTCCATTCTAGCAAAATCCTCTTTCAATTTCAATTGATCTTTTAAAGCTTCTTGAGGTGATAAAGGAACTAAAGTAATAGGATGCTTACCACACATAAAGGAGTACTTGTTGGTCTCATCATCATGGTTCACCTTGTTGCCATATTGCCATGGTCGACCAAGTAGTACATGACATGCTTGCATTTGCAACACATCACACAAAATGTCCTCCTTGTACCTGCCCAAAGAAAGAGAAACTAAAACTTGCTTGTTAACCTTAATTTCTTCTCTATCATTGAACCAACCTAAACTATAGGGTTTTGGATGTTTGGTAGTGGGTAATTGCAACTCCTTCACCAAATAGACACTAGCAATATTGGTACAACTCCCACCATCAATCATCACACTACTAGGCTTCCCATTCACATAACACCTAGTATGGAAAAAATTTTCCCTTTGGTTTTGCACATCATCCTTAACATATGCACTCAAAGTTCTCCTAGCAACCTAACTAAATGGAGCTAACTCATCACCATCATCAATTGCAGCCTCATCATCGTCCCTTTCATCATCCCATTCCCACTAGAATCTCAGCAAAAATCTTCTTCTTTACTACACTCAATGTGAGTCTTAGATGATGAACTTGTAGCACCATTACTTTCGGTTTTGGGACTTACAAACTCCTTTTTCTCACTCTCCTTCTCCTTGAATGGCACCCTTTCACCTTCCTTGTAAGGAGTTTTCCATGAGCTACTAGATGATGTATAGCTCTTCTTTACTTGTTTATCAATCATGGTATCTATTCTTTGAATAAGAGTTTGCATAATTGTAGCCAAGTCATTGGCTTGATTTTGCCCTTCTTGTTTATCTCCCATTGTACATACACAAAAAAAAAAAGATTAGTAATAAAAAAAAATCCTCACAAGTGTGTGTGTATACATTGTTGTGATCTCGTGTTTGCACACAATCATATGGTAGATTGGCGGTCCTCTAAGCTCTCTTAATGATCTCACACAAATCTGCCTTTTACCTCAATTTAGCTTCAATAGGCCTAATAAGAGCAACTTCTAAGAGTAACTTCTTTCTTCTCGTGACCTACTTGAGGATCAAACAATTAGGAGCAACAACTTATGTGAACCAAAGTAAGTGATCTCAAACCAATTTGTAACCTCCTTTGTCGCCCAAACTTGTTGCACAAATCCAATCAAAGCAACACAAAAACACAATTCAATCAATTCAACAATTAAGAACCCTAGTACCACTTAAATCCTATTTTGTACCACTTATATCTAAAAGGGTTCCAACCTGAAATTCTTCAAGTTAAACCTTCAATTACAGCAAAAGCAACCCAAGATACCCAAAAAAACAATCAATTTCACCAAAGAACTCCAAATAGAGTTAATTGCACAAATTAACTCAAAAGCACAACTAAGAACCCTAAAAACACCCCCTGGAAAAATCGATGAATCAAATTACTTTTTTTCTTTGAAATTTTCAATATTTTTCCCAAAAAGATCATTATGAATAAACACTAAATCTCAAATTCAGCCCTTTCCGACTAAGAATGAATCCAGAACAAAAATCACAAGTTTCTGGGCGAAATTTTTTTAATTTTTTTTTAAAATTTTTTGATATTTCTTAATTAAACCCTGATGTATGAGGACTCCAAATATGAAATTTCAAAGCAATTGGAGTTATAATGAATCGGGAAAAATATTCACAAGTTTCTACAATTCGGAAAAGAAACGGTGAGTTTATGTGATTTGGATGTTGATGGATGAAATACTTGATGAAGGATGAATAGAAGGATAGATTTACCGATTGAAGAAGATAACCTAGGCTCTGAATACCAATCGATGCGAATCTAGTTGTTTTAGATTCAAATCTATCCTTGAAAACCCTCCAAAGATTTACTTGACAACTTCAACTTCTAGATTTATATGAAGAATCGATAAACCTGACAAAGCTTCCTCTTCGTTCGTCGCCTTTGATGGATAATTAGCCCTGCAATTATCAATCTACGATCACAAGATTCACAAACAATTAAGCAATCAAAACCTAATTTCTTGCTAGGACTCTACAAGATTGAAGAACCCTAAGTATGCTCAAACTAGAACAAAGAAGCTAAATAATCAATTTTGGTGAATAAACCTGAATTTTATTGAAAACTTAACTTGTGTTTACAAGAGGGGGTTGATGCCTTTATATAGGCAAAGGGGTTTGACCAATATCCAAAAATAAAACCCTATTTTCGTCCAAACATAAGGGCTAGGGAAAAACTAGTCCAAACCCAACTAGGAAAAGGAAATAAAGACATAATTAAACAAGGATTGGACTTAGTCAAACAAGGCCCAACCCAAATAATACCCAAACTTAAAAATAAGCTAATCTAAGATAAAATAAAGCCCACAATGGCCTAAATAACACATTGATGCTCATTCATCCATCAATTGCAAGCAAAGTGATGAACTTGGAATCGATGGGAATATTCTTGCGCAAATCATCATCAAAGCTCTTCAAATAAACTTCAATTGTCTTCAAGTCTTCAAGATGAGTTCAAACAAGGCCAAATAATGCATCCTTCAATCTTTTAGCTCTTGCTCTTGTCATTGGACCTAATGGCATCTTCAATGGATCAAATGGCATCTTTGGCATCTCCTTGGTGCTTGAAACATGTTGTGTGATATCTCCTTGATCTTCATGCTTCTCCATGCTTCATTGCACTCCATGCTCATCCTCTCCATGATCTCCATTGTCATCTTGATGTCCTTGATAAGCCCTTGGCGCATCACTAAGGTCTCAAGATTCAGAAACAATTAAGCAATCACAACCTAATTGCTTGCTAGGACTCTACAAGATTGAAGAACCCTAAGTATGCTCAAACTAGAACAAAGAAGCAAAATAATCAATTTGAGTGAATAAACCTCAATTTTATTGAAAACTTAACTTGTGTTTACAAGAGGGAGTTGATGCCTTTATATAGGCAAAGGGGTTTGACCAATATCCAAAAAATAAAACCCTATTTTCGTCCAAACATAAGAGCTAGGGAAAAATTAGTCCAAACCCAACTAGGAAAAGGAAATAAAGACATAATTAAACAAGGATTGGACTTAATCAAACAAGGCCCAACCCAAACAATACCCAAACTTAAAAATAAGCTAATCTAAGATAAAATAAAGCCCACAATGGCCTAAATAACACATTCAAGCTCATTCATCCATCAATTGCAAGCAAAGTGATGAACTTGGAATCGATAGGAATATTCTTGCCCAAATCATCATCAAAGCTCTTCAAATGAACTTCAATGGTCTTCAAGTCTTCAAGATGAGTTCGAACAAGACACAATAATGCATCCTTGAATCTTTTAGCTTTTGCTCTTGTCATTGGACCTAATGGCATCTTCAATGGATCAAATGGCATCTTTGGCATCTCCTTGGTGCTTGAAACATGTTGTGTTGTATCTCCTTGATCTTCATGCTTCTCCATGCTTCCTTGCACTCCCTGCTCATCTTCTCCATTATCTCCATTGTCATCTTGATGTCCTTGATAAGCCCTTGGCGCATCATTTCCTCCACGTTGAAAAGGATTTGTCCTCAAATCTGCATCATTGTCAAACAAAGAAAAATCAGAAACATTAAAGGTAGCACTCACATTACCATACTTACTAGGAAGATCTAGCTTGTATGCATTGTTGTTGATCCTCTCCAACACTTGGAATGGACCATCTCCACGGGGTAAAAGCTTGTATTTCCTCTTCTCAGGAAATCTCTCTTTCCTTAGATATAACCAAACCCAATCGCCAGGCTCAAATATAACCTCTTTGCGCCCCTTGTTAGCCATCTTCATGTAGTGTTGAGTCTTCTTTTCAATGTTTGCTCTAACCTTCTCAGGAGGTTCCCTAACATAATCGGCCTTTCTTTCACCATCCATGTCAACTTGCACACTCAAAGGTAACCAAAGGAGTTAAAGGCTTAAAGCCATACACAATTTCAAAAGGTGAATAACCAGTAGTACTATGTATGCTTCTATTGTATGCAAATTCAACATGAGGTAAACACTCTTCCCAAGTTCTTAAGTTCTTTTTAATTAAAGCTCTAAGCAAGGTAGACAAAGTCCTATTTACAACTTCAGTTTGACCATCAGTTTGAGGATGACAAGTAGTTGAAAACAACAACTTAGTACCTAACTTAGCCCATAAAGTTCTCCAAAAGTGACTTAAGAACTTAGCATCTCCATTAGAAACAATGGTTCTAGGCATTCCATGTAATCTAACAATTTCCCTAAAGAACAAGTTAGCTACATTAAATGGCATCATCAGTTTTAGAACATGTAATAAAGTGTGCCATCTTAGAAAACCTATCTACCACAACAAAGACAGAATCTTTACCTCTCCTAGAACGAGGCAATCCTAACACAAAATCCATGCTAATGTGTGTCCATGGTTCATGAGGAATAGGCAAAGGAGTATACAATCCATGAGGTTTAGATGTAGATTTAGCTTGCAAACAAACAATACAACTAGAAACATGCTTTCCTACATCATATCGCATCTTAGGCCAAAAGAAGTGTTCATGCAAGATCTCATATGTTCTATCAACTCCAGAGTGACCCATTAATCCCCCCTCATGCGATTCCCTTATAAGCACAAAACGCAAAGAACTAGAAGGAACACATAATCTAGATTCTTTAAACAAAAATCCATTATGCTTATAATACTTTCCAAAACTAGAATTTTCACATGCTTTAAAGATATCACCAAAATAAGCATCATTAGCATACAATTCTTTAATATACTCAGATCCAAGAAACTTAGATTCAAGCATGGAAAGTAACACATACCTCCTTGACAAAGCATCAGCCACAACATTCTCCTTATAATTTGGCAAGGTAAGGATAGGTAACTCATCATTCATGTCAACCTTCTTGTAGCTTACTTTAGGCCACAAGTAGTGTTGCCATCTCATTACAAACTTTGCACAAATTGGATAGTTTAATGCAGCCCCATTCAACTTCCCACAAAAGTAAGCTACGGACTTCTCTCCTTGCATCAAAACAACTCCAATTCCTATAAAATCATTCAAAAGAAACACAGTATTGCTTGGAACATCTCCAGCCAAGTTGTTAGTACCCATTAGTGTATTTCGAAACAAAGGTAAGATCAAAACAGAATTCTTATGCAAAACACTCTTAATCTCACTCTTAGTAGCTAACATACACTCTTTAACAACTTCCTTAGAAATCTCTTTCTTTTCACCCAAAACAGAATTATTTTCAATGATATGATCAACAAAAATAGAATCATTTTCATCTAACAAGACTGTTTTATCATCACTAACAACACTCAAAACAGATTTAGTATCATTGCAAACAACACTCAAATCAGATTCGGAATTACTCTTTGAAAATAAGGCTGTTTTTTCATCAAAACAATCAAAAATTTTAGAATCGGTGTTACCCTTTTCTTTAGCCCTAAATTCAACATCAAATTTAGCAAAATCATCCCTCAATTTCAATTGATCTTTTAAAGCTTCTTGAGGTGATAATCGAACTAAAGTAACAGAAATCTTACCACACTTAAAAGAGTACTTGTTTGTCTCACCATCATGTTTCACCTTGTTGTCATATTGCCATGGCCTCCCAAGCAAAACATGACAAGCTCGCATTGGCAAGATATCGCACAAGACATCCTCTTTGTACCTGCCGAAAGAATGAGTAACCAAAACTTGTTTGTTAACCTTAATCTCCTCTCTATCATTGAACCAACCTAAGCTATAGGGTTTAGGATGTTTAGAAGTAGGTAGTTGTAACTCTTTCACCAAATAATCACTAACTATGTTTTTACAACTCTCTCCATCTATAATCACAATACTTGGTTTACCATTCGCATAGCATCTAGTGTGAAATAGATTCTCCCTCTGATTTTGAACATCCCATTTCACATAGGCACTCAAAGTTCTACTAGCTACCAAACTAAGTGGAGCTAACTCATCACCATCATCAGTTACAGCCTCATCATCGTCCCATTCATCATCTTCATCCCCATTAGTACCTAAGTTGAAATCTTCTTCTTTACTACACTCAATGTGAGTCTTAGATGATGATCTTGTAGCACCCTTACTTTCGGTTTTGGGACTTACAAACTTCTTTTCCTCACTCTCCTTCTCCTTGAATGGCACCCTTTCACCTTCCTTGTAAGGAGTTTTCCATGAGCTACTAGATGATGTATAGCTCTTCTTTACTTGTTTATCGATCATTGTATCCATTCTTTGAATAAGAGTTTGCATTATTGTAGCCAAGTCATTGACTTGATTTTGCCCTTCTTGTTTATCTCCCATTGTACCTACAAAAAAAATAGTAATAAAAATTCCTCACAAGTGTGTGTGTGTATACCTTGTTGTGCTCTCGTGTTTGCACACAATCCTATGGTAGCCAACCCACTATCACTCTTGATGATCTCACACAATTTTGGCTTTTACCTCAATTTAGCTTCAATAGGCCTAATAAGAGCAACTTGTAAGAGCAACTTCTTTCTTCTCGTGACCTACTTGAGGAACAAACAATTAGGAGCAAAAACTTTTGTGAATTAGAAGAAAAGAGTGATCAAACCAAACCAATTTGCAGCTTCCTTATGTCACCCAAACTTGCTGCACAAATCCAAGTAAACAACACAAACAACACAATTCAACCAATTCAACAATTAAGAACCCTAGTACCACTTAAATCCTATTTTATACCACTTGAATCCAATAGGGTTCCAACCTGAAATTCTTTAAATTAAACCTTTAATCACAGCAAAAGCAACCCAAGATACCCAAACAAACAATCAATCACCAAAGAACTCCAAATAGGGTTAATTGCACAAATTAGCTCAAAAGCACAACTAGGAACCCTAAAAACACCCCCTATAAAAATCGATGAATCAAATTGATTTTTTTTTTAATTTTCAATATTTTTCCCAGAAAGATCACTATGAATAAACACTAAAGCTAACATTTAAGCCCTTTCCGACCAGGAACGAATCCAGAATGAAAATAACAAGTTTTAGGTCAAAAAAAATTTTTTTTTTTTTTTAATATTGTTCGATTAAACCCTAATGCATGAGGACTCCAAATCGAACAATTTCAAAGCAATTTGAGTTATAATGAATCGGGAAAAAATTCACAAGTTTCTGCAATTTTGAAATCAAAAACTTGCGATGAGGGTTTTGATGGATGAAAAAGTTGGTGAATGATGAATAGAAGGATAGATTTACCGATTAAAGATGATAACCTATGCTCTGAATACCAATTGATGCGAATCTAGTTGTGTTAGATTCAAATCTATCCTTGAAAAGCCTCCAAAGATCAACTTGGCAACTTCAACTTCTAGATTTGTATGAAGAATTGATAAACCTTACCAAGCTTCCTCTTCGTTCGTCGCCTTTGATGGATAATTAGACCTGCAATTATCAATCTAAGATCACAAGATTCACAAATAATTAAGCAATCACAACCTAATTGCTTGCTAGGACTCTACAAGATTGAAGAACCCTAAGCATGCTCAAACTAGAACAAAGAAGCGAAATAATCAATTTGGGTGATTAAACCTCAATTTTATTGAAAAAGGCCCAATAATGCATCCTTGAATCTTTTAGCTCTTGCTATTGTCATTGGACCTAATGGCATCTTCAATGGATCAAATGACATCTTTGGCATCTTTTTGGTGCTTAAAACATGTTGTGTGATATCCCCTTGATCTTCATGCTTCTCCATGCTTCCTTGCCCTCCATGCTCATCCTCTCCATGATCTCCATTGTCATCTTGATGTCCTTGATAAGCCCTTGGCGCATCAATGACTATCAAACTCCCACCATTGTCACTTCTAACACTTATAATAGTGAAGTCTTTTTCATTTTGGACTCTTTTGTAGTGATTACCAAAAGCATCAATAGCTTCATCTTTGTGACTAAGGAAACAAACCCAGGTAAATCTAGAAAAGTCATCAACTATGATAAACACATAAGATTTACCTCCCACGCTAGTGACATCAATGGGGCCAAACAAGTCTAGATGCAACAACTCCAATGCTCTCGTTGTTGAAACTACATTTTTGGATTTGAAGGAGCTCTTGACCTGTTTGCCAAACTGACATGCTTCACAGATTTTGTTAGAATTAAAATTCAGTTTGGGTAAGCCCGAGACAAGATCCTTACTAATGAGTTTGGCAATAGTGCTCAAACTTGCATGACCAAGTCTCTTGTGCCACAACCAGCTACCCGAGACATCATTTTCCTTAAGACACACGTTCTTGCTCAGTTGCAAGTCATCAAGGTAGACAATATATACATTCTCGTGTCTCTTTCCGATGAAGATTAGCTTGTTTGTATTGATGTCATTAACTTGGTAGCTTTTGGAGTCAAAGGCGACTCTTCATCCCTTGTCACAAAGTTGGCTGATGCTAAGCAGATTATACTTGAGACCTCTCACCAATAGAACGTTCTTGATTGTTGTTGTGCTTGCTTCAATAGTGCCAACACCTTGCACTTCCCCTTTAGAGTTATCTCCAAAGGTGACATCTTTTCCTTCCTTCTTAGTGAGATTAATGAACTGTTCTCTATCACCGTTCATATGTTTGCAACAGCCGCTATCAAGGTACCACGGCTTCTTCTTCTGCAGTTGAGCCTTCAAACATTCTTCATTTTGCTCCTGCTCAACCTACAAACACAGTTCTTTAGTTTGCAGATATAGGTACCCATATTGCTATGGGTCCTTGGTGGTTAGTAACAACATAAGTTCCTTTAGGCACCCAAATCTTCTTGATCTGAGATTGATTCCAATCTCTCTGATAACAATCAGGAGATTGATGGCCCTACCATATATATAGCACACCATAGCTCTTGGCCTAAAGTTCCTTTGATTTTTGTTACCATTGAAGCGATTGCTTCCAGAGGACTTAGTGACATTACTGTCAGCTTTCTTGAGCTCATTCAACTCATGCTCAAGTTTCTCGTTTTCCTCTGTTGCATGCTTTAGTGCTTCCTCAAAGGTATTCTTGGATTCCTGCATGCTTGTTAGTTCCTTCTTTAAACAATCTATAATTCATTTTCTTGAGAGTTTTATCTCTAACAACCAATTTCTCAAAATCATAATATAAACTATCAAATTCAAACTGCAATTCTTCAAAAGAAACAACAGAATCAACAACTACCTCAATTTCACTATCATTTTCCATGAGACAGAGGTTGGCTTTGATGTCTTCTTCAGCGTCACTGGCTTCTAATGAAGTAGTGTCACTGTCAAACCACGTTTCAGCCATCATTGCTTCCTTCTTTCGTTTATTGTCCTTCTTTTGATTTTCATTATTGTTCAGGGGACAATCAGGCTTGATGTGTCCTGGTTTTCTACATCTGAAGTATATCACGGGGGTGTGCTTGGTTGCTTAACCCTTGAACTTATCCTTCTTAAAGTTCTTCTTGTAGAGACGGTTTCTTCTTCCAAGGAGTTTTTTGTATCTGTTGCTGCAGAGAGCAATTTCTTCATCTGAATCATCATCAGTGTCATCATACTATCGATTTCTTCTTCAAGAGCAAAGACCCTCAGGGCTAGACCTCTTTTCTTTTCAGCAGTTCTTTTCTTCTCATCATCTTCACAACTCTTCAACTCTACTTCATGAGTGAGTAGGGACCCACAAATCTCATCAAAAGTGGTTTCATTGAGATTTCTGGACTCCCTAATAGCTGTGGTAAGAGGTTTCCAGGACTTTGGCAGTGCTTTCAGCAGCTTCTTAACTCGTTCACATTTTCTAGAATAGCCTTTCTCAAGTGACTCAGTCTATTAGTGATGCTACTGAATATGTCAATCAGTGAAGTCACTGTCTCATTTGGAATCATCTTGAAGGTTTCATATTCATACTGTAGCAAGCTGATTTTAGACTCCTTAAACTGAGATGTACCCTTATGAGTGACGCTGACTTTCTCTGGACCTGCTTTGCATTAGTGCAAGTAGAGACTCTATTACACTCAGTAACGTTCAATGCACAATGAAGAGTATTAATGGCTTTATAATTCAGCTGAAACTTCTTTATATAATCTTGTGTCCATTCAGCTCGAGGCTGATCAACAGTTTGTTCTCCAGCTTTCTTTACCGGTTTCCAAGGACCTTCCTGAATGATCTCACACATTTCATAGTCAATTGCACAATGAAGTTCATCATGCGAGATTTCCATAACTGGTAATTAGTGCCATCAAAGAGAGGAGGACGGTTGATTGAATGTCCTTCAGCAGCTATGTTGAGATTCGATGTTGATGCTATCTTGGATCACTCTTGCAGCTGTTAGTCCGATCTACTCAAGATCCTTGCTCTGATACCAATTGTTGGTCCATTTAGATGTGCAAGAGGGGGGTGAATAGCACTTAATCGAAATATTTGAGTTCTCTGAAAAATGTGTTAAAGACACTAGTTCAGAGTATGCAGTTAAAGTCACTAATGCAAAGCAGAAAAATAAATAACAAGTAGAAGCAGGTGAAAGTATAAAAAAAATAGATAAAGACGTTAACAACTGAATAGTGGAAAAGTAAAAAGAGTAAGAGAAGATAAAACTCGAACAATAGAAGAAAGGATGGAAGATTGTAGACGCTTCGATTTGTAGAGGTTCGGCTTTTCACATCTACATCCTCTACCCTGGATACCACACCAAGGATTTTAGAATCCACTATCAGTGAAGTTAAACTGGTCTTCACAACACCTTTTTACAATCCCAAAACTTCAAACCTAAAGCTTTGACACCGAGTGCAAACCCACACTCAAACAACCCCAAGTGCAAACCCACACTTGTACAAACACAAAAAACACAATCAATGTGTAGAAAAGATCCTAATATATCGAAATACACACAATCAGGCCTAAAACAATCTAAAGGTATAAACTTTAAGCACTAATACAAGTATCCAAGCTAATAGAGTAAACTGTAGAAAGAGCAAGACTTGGATTTTAGGGATTTTGAAATTCTGGAGAGAGTAACTGATTTGATCTTCACAAATGCTCCAAAACTTAGACTCAAACGGTTAGATTTGAGTATTAATACTTCTCTCTAGCGAACTAGCCATTTTAGTTTGAAATTCGAACTATTATCTTGTTTTCTTGTCTTTTAGTCGCGCTAACTGTAACAGCTTCAGCGCGTTCGTACGACGTTGATCGCTTCAGCGTGTCCGTATGGTTTGTCTTCCAGCTGCTAGTCGCTTTAATCTCCAGATCATTAATCACACTAATGTCTTCCAGTTTTCTTCCAACAACAGGGTTCAAAACTACAGATGTGCGACTTCAATAAGGAAAATACCATGGTGATCCTTGTCGAAATGTTCGGGTCCGGGGGACCCTGTCGAAACGACGTTGGAAAAGAGTCGCCACTAATCTTTTTTCTAAGGTGTGATTAGCCACCTAATTGTCTTAATTAGTCTAATGAAGTCCGATGCTTGGCATGAGACCCACTAAACCTATGGGTCCGGTCTTGTCACTTAGACCCAGGTTTGGGAGTCATTTACGCCCGGGGAAGGATCAGCACCCCTGGCACGCCCGTCAAGTGACGGTACCTCTAAGCCAAACTAGATCTGATTGTGGGTCAATAACAAAAAGGTTGCTTTTTAATCCTAATCTTGATTATTGTTCAAAAGGGTTATGAAAGAAAATAAAAGCATTTTTAAAACCAATGTCGAGAATTCAAAGAATATAATCGAACACCATCGGTTAATTCTGTCTCGATTCTCTTTCACTTTTTGTTCTCTTATTGAGTCTTCCACACCGAGAAGAAATTTTGAAAATGCTGTGATAAAATCTTTTTTCCATTTTTTGATTTTTGAAAAACTTGATCAATTTTATCGATTTCCAAAATCCTCTTTTGGCATCACTTAATTAGAAAAACATTCTTTTGGAAAACATTTTACCTTAAAAACTCTTGAATTACCTTTTCTTAAATTTTTGAAAATAAGAGAACATATTTGAGAAAAAAACAATTTTTGAAAACACGTTTTATTACATCTTTTAATTTTCTGATTTTTCCATTTTTCATTTTTTCTTTTCTTCTTTTTCATTTTTTTCTTCAAATTTGACCTAAATATTAATTAATGCATGTATGAAATGATGAACGCAAAATTGGGTTTATTAGTTGATTAATAAAAAGGAGTTTACTTGAATTGGCCTTCACGAACCTAGCCCGGCCCTCCAGGGATATTCTTAAAGACCATTCAATCTTGGGGCGAAATCTCAAGAGGTCGTGCTCATGCACCTTTACCCGAGATTTGCCCGTCATAGTTAAAATGCCTCTTTATTAATCGAAACTTATAATGGTGGCATGAAATGCAACAATTATAATAACCGAAAATATATATGGCATGCACGTGTTTAACTAATAATTATCAAACTAACTTAAATTAATTACAAGCCCAAATATAATTGAATTAACAAATAAACTAAAAGAAAAAAAAAAGCTAAAGGGCGAATTGGACAAACTGGGGACCCTTCTGCACATAAAGTAAACAATTAGCAAAATTCAGGCATCAAATAGCATAAATCAAGTATCAATAATGTAAATTAGACACCCAGTTGCACAATTCTAGCATCAATTTCTAAAATCAGAGATCAAATTGAATCAAGTAGTAACTAAATCTTAAATCAGGGACTAAATTGCATTTAATCAAGAAATAAACCTGAAATCAGGGACTAGGCCGCATAAATCAAAAATAAAATCTTAAATCAGGGGCGAAATTGAATCAATAAATAAATATTACCCTAAATCAGGGACAAAATTGAATCAATTAATAAATGAAATACAAAAGCAGGGACTAAAGTGAAAACGGAAACAAATTTTGGGTTTTATGTGAACTAGATTATAATCTAAAGGATCTAGTTTCATGAAATTAAGGACATAATTGAAAAGGATTGGAAATCTTACCTAAATATAAAAGGGTTGTTTCTCCTCTTCAACCTTGAAGTCATCTTCTTCTTCAAAACCCTGGCACGCCGCCACCATGGATCCCTCTACCGCGCCGCTACTGGAGATTGCCCGGACTCACCTTGTTCCCGTACTATCTAGCCTCCAAAACCCACAAGCTTCTCCCTTTCCTCCTTCCCACTTCGGAATCCCCAAAGCTTCCTTCAACACGACACTCAACTGAGACCCACTTTCGAAAATCCGATCAACTCTCCGACCAATTACTTCAAGCTATCTCTCAAAACAAATCCCCTGCACTAACCGATTCAAACCCACCAGTCAATTTTAAAAGAAAACGATCCATGAGAAAAACCCTCAATTTCGAACCAGAGCCCTAGTTTCCGTTTGAAAAGAAAATTTTGCCAGAGAAAGAGAGTTTGATTTTGCCTCTACGGTGAGTGTTCAAAGAGTTTCTTTCATGAGCGAGTGTGAGATGGAGACACTTAGAGAGAGGCTGTGTTCAACTTTTTTTGGTATTATTGTGTGTAGTCTCCTTTTTCTTCGGTGTGAGGAGAGAAAATGAGAGATTATAGAGAGAGAGAGAGATGGGAGATGAGGGTCTGGGAGAGAATGGGCGATCAAGAGGGTGAGAGGCTGTGTATGTGGAAGGGAGAAATTCAGTGAATTTTTCAGTGTATTCTATTGTGTGTAGGTGAGAGAGTCCCTTATCTAATCTGTTGCTCTCAGGTTCAATGGATGGAAGGATTTTTTTTCTTTTCCCTCGCTAACATTTTCTCTTCTTTCTTTTTTTTTTGTCTCTTTGTGAGCAGGTATATCGAAAGGATCAGGATGGATTGAGGTAGACTGAGCTGGCAAAGGAGTAAGTTCAGGTAACTTCTACTTCTTGCTTTCATTCCTGTGTAACTTTCTGTGTTACTGCCCCTGTTGTTTGACAACTATTTATCTGTGCTTAAACCCTTGCCACTGATCTGTTTGACCCTTAGTGCACTTGCCTTGTTGACTGTGATCTTGCAATTTATTTCATTGAGCTTCACTGCACACACAATTACATTGTATAACTGTAAAGCTGGGTATATCTGCTTAGCTAAATATTGGTTTTCCTTGCTGGCACACTTATCATAATTAAATATCAGAATCCCATGTGTAATCTTTCCATTTTGTCTTCTTGCAGCTAATTTTGATCATCTTGACACGGATTAATTCTGCATTTTTTACCTTCTGATTGTTGAGTGGTGACTCGATAAACACTGTAGACATGATTTCGTCTTGTCATTGCACATTGAGCTTGGTGTTTGTCTTTGTTGTATTTTCTCATGTTCAATTAGTCTTGACCATGTCACTTTTGCCTTATTGAATGAACTGATGATGATGATTAGTGTGAATAGAGACATGAAAATGTGTGTGATTAGGTGCTGAAAGGCATGAATTCCTTTGTGTCTAAATGCAGTACCACTGTTTAAAATATGATGTATGAGCATGAAATATACTAACTGGATATGCTGCAATGGAAAATGTACACTTATGCTCAACTAAACTGCCATGAATATGCTATGAGATATGGTTTATTGTTGAGTGCAATTGGCCATGACTAAAGTAACCCCCTGATATGTCTTAATGCTTTGATTATTTGCTGGTACCAACTCTGATTGTGAAATTCAGTGTGGTACTGCTTTGAGTCTTGTGCCTCTGCAGTTTTGGTGTGATATTATAGTTAGAAACTGCCTCGCAACTAAAATTCCACATAGTTTACATTCAGTATGCTTGGCCTGTTCTTGCTTGGTATTGATAATGTTCCCTTTTGATTGCATCCTGTACATGCTTAATATTCATTGCAACTTCCAAAACTGTTACGGAATTGAGCCTTGGTTTTGCCTTGTTTCTTGATCACCTTGTATTGGCATATTTTGTTCGTTTATATATTTGGAGATAATGTATGCGGCCAAGAACTGAAATTCCCAATTTTGTATTTGATTTGTGCATAAAGTTGTAGTTTCTTATGTCCATTACTAATGCATTTGCTCTTGTTCTTCACGGCCTTGTTGACATCTCAAGGTTGAGACCGGATCTCTCGCCTTGTTTTCATTATGGCCAATAGTAACCTCTTTTCCCTAATCACACATGCTCTTTTTGCTCCTTTGGTGTGTGCACTAATTGATAGTGTACATGCTTTCGGATCATGGGGAACATTTCTCACTCTTATCCTGCAGGTTAGGGAATTTTCCTTCTAAGGCCATTGTCTTTGAAAAATCTTTATGTCCACCAGTGCACCTGGAAGAGAGGAATGCGGCGGGAACCAAAGGCAAGGAAGGATCTCGGATGGGCAAACACAATTGTAACAATGTTTTTTTTATTATTATTTCTTGTAACTAGGAATGCAACAAATTTTTGGATTTTGCAATGTAAAAGCCAACATTAATGAAATTTCCGCCTTTTTGTGATTTTCAATTTTACAATTTTTTTGTTTTACTTTTTGGATGCAAACAAACATATATGTAATGCCAAAACCCAAAAATGCATATGGGTTAACCAAATTACTAATTGAGATCAAACATGGAATATACAAATGTAAGTTCTAACAATGGGATACACTAAATTCAACTTAAACAAAGAGCATGCTAATTAAATAGAGGATTGCTAACTATGAACTAGTAAGTGACCATAATGCTTCCTATGTAAATTAAGACATAAAATTGACTTAAATAAAAACTAAAAGGCATCAATGCTAAATGAAGCTAATTCCTGAAATGTGTGAAAACGCCAAAGGTGCTCAAACTAAGAGTTTTGTTTTTTCCAAATGCAATCTAAATGACTGAGAGATGAATTAGCTAATCTAAATTAGCAGTGAACCTAAAATGACAAAAATACCCCTGAACATGCAAAATAACCAAAATGCCCCTAGGTGTAAAAATGACCCAAAATTCCCCTAGATGACCCCGATGCCAAATAAGAAATAAATTGATTTAAATTGAAAGGATATGAAAAAAAAAAGGGGTGTCTACAATCCTCAAGCTCTGCTGACCATTCTGGTAAAATTCCAGCTCATTCCGACACAGTTTGAAAAACTTTGTCTGGATTTTCAATTAAGGATATGTTGTCGGTTTAAGGTGATCTGAGCATGGATTTCGAGCCAAACAAGTGGTGTCACCCTAGATACATGATATTATGGCCACAAGTCAAGTTTGAGCCATTTCAGGTGTCGGTGATAACTTTTACACTCTATTCAATTAAGGACAAGAGGCTTTTCCACCCCGGTTTTGGCCATGTTTTTAGTTGAATGATATTTTATAATTTGATGAGCTTAATATGATTAAGTATGGAGAATTTCATGGCTTAGTTGTTTAAAGTTCAAATCTTGATATTCTGAAGTCATTTCCTAGCAAATTAGTTGTTTCAAACTCAAAAAGAAGGCAGCAAGACACGCTGAATTGCGCTAGAGCAGTGAGGAATCCGCAAATTTCATGTTGACGAGGATTCTATGAGGTTTCTAGAAGATAATTTCATGGCTTAGATGTTAGTGCAAGTTCAATGTCATCTCAGCAATTTTCTTGTAATTTCCTAGCAATTTCTTAAGGATTAGATTAGTCTCCTTGCTCGAGGAAGTCGTCTCCTTGTATGTCGAACACTTGGTGACCAAGCAAACTTACTTTGGGCCGAAGGAATGAAGATCTGCAAGCCCACTTCGTTCCCTATATAAAGAGGCCATCCCCTGCTTCAAAAATCAAAATTCTCAACAATTCTCACAATCAACACACCTCAAAACTAGGTTCAACACGCTAGAAATCAAGTCCAGTGCTTTTTCTCTGCAGTCTCTGCGATTTTCTTCATTGTTCATCACGAGTTCATCTCGTTCGTCATAATTTCCTTGTTTCAATCTTGTCTACACAAGATTTTCTCTTTGTAATTCGTTTCAATCAAATCAAATAACAATCTTTTGTTATTTTCGCTTCTCGTTTATTGAAAAACCTTCAATCACTTTTGTTCACAAGCAATATGGAATCAATGATTTAAACACGTTTGTGTGACTTTGATTTGAATCCCTGCAATTCGTTTGATCATTCTAAGTTTGATCTTTTACTTTTAAGTTTTACGAAAAGTTTTTGTTATTTTTCTACAAAAATAACTGGCACGCCTCGAACCTCTCTCTTTCCTCAAAGAAATTCAACGTCAAATGACCCTGTTGGGCGCACAAGGACAATTTGGCGCAACAATATGATTTATAAATTATTAACACACGTGTAACTATAATTATTATCTCATATATACTAATTTATGTAAGTTATTTATTTATTTTTTAGGATATATACTATAATAAATGTAACTTTATTTATTTATTTATTTATCAGGGATATTTGCCCATGAAGAGGAAATCAAAGAAGTGACAAATCTACATCATAAGAAAAAAGTGGAAGAAGTAGATATAAGTTTAGAGCAATTCATCAATCCATCATATAAATTGCAAATTCCTTCCAATGATTTGTGTTCATTTTAAGCAACTGTCATGAAAATCAACAACAAAAATAAGTAATGAGAAATTTATTTTCATAAACTATTAAATATATATTATTTATTACATTATTATTTTATTTTATAAATAATTAACACACGCATATAGTATTATTTTGAAAGGCAAATTTTGTTATTTTTATTAATAACAAGACGAGTGATTAAGAATCACTACGTAAAGCAAAACAAAGACTGGAAAAGAAGTCCCAAAATAAAGACCGAAGGAGCCTCCGATGATGAAATTTAAAGCAAACAGATCCTTGAATAGGATTCTGAAACTAACTGATGAAAGCAACAATTCTGGATATGATTATGAAATTAACTGATAGGCAATGATCCTAAACCAGGATTAAAATAAAACTAACCAAGCAAAAATCCTAAATTATGACTGGAATATAACTGATAAAGCAATGATCAAGATTCAAATAAACTAAAGTGATAATCATAAATCAAGATTGAAATATAACTCATAATGCAATAATCCTACATCGGGATTAACTGATGAAGTAATGATCCTAAACCAGGATTAAAATAAAGCAATGATCCTAAACCAGGATTAAAATAAAGCAATGATCCTAAACCAGGATTAAAATAAAGCAATGATCCTAAACCAGGTTTAAAATAAAGCAATGATCCTCAACCAGGATTAAAATAAAGCAATGATCCACAACCAGGATTAAAATAAAGCAATGATCCTAAACCAGGATTAAAATAAAGCAATGATCCTCAATCAGGATTAAAATAAAGCAATGATCCTAAACCAGGATTAAAATAAAGCAATGATCCTAAATCAAGATTAAAATAAAGCAACGATCCTAAACCAGGATTAACTCATAAAGCAATGATCCTCAACCAGGATTAAAATAAAGCAAAAATCCTAAACCAGAATTAAAATAAGGCAATGATCTTAAAGCAGGATTAAAACAAAGCAACGATCCTAAACCAGGATTAAAACAAAGCAACGACCCTAAACCAGGATTAAAACAAAGCAACGACCCTAAACCAGGATTAAAATAAAGCAGCGATCCTAAACCAGGATTAAAATAAGGCAATGATCCTAAACCAGGATTAAAATAAGGCAATGATCCTAAACCAGGATTAAAATAAGGCAATGATCCTAAGCCAGGATTAAAATAAGGCAATGATCCTAAACCAGGATTAAAATAAAGCAATGATCCTAAACCAGGATCGAAATAAATTGACAAAGTAGAAGTTCTTGAAGAAAACCTGGAATGCCCGGAGGTCTCATAAAATGCCCGGAGACTTCTGAATTTGTACCCGGAGGACTTACTAATGCAAACTCTGAATAGAGATCTTCACCAAGGATTTTAAACTTAAATATGAATTCTTGATGAAAAACCCAATAAAATGAAATGATGCTTTTGGAAAATGACTCTAAATCTGATACTGTAATTGTAAACTTCTTGATTGATAAGGAAAGAGGACCAATTTGCGGTCAACTGAAATAAACTGCAGAAAAGATCGCCCTGGATCAACTGAAATAAACTGAAGAAAAGATCGCCCTGGATCCACTAAAATAAATTGAAGAAAGGCCGCCCTGGGTCAACTGAAATATACTGAAGAAAAATCGCCCTAGATCAACTGAAATAAACTGAAGAAAAGATCGCCCTGGATCAACTGGGTCAGCTAAAATGAATTGAAGAAAGACCACCCCGGGTCAGCTGAAATAAACTGAAGAAAAGATCGCCCTAGATCAATTGAAGGAAATGGAGGAAAGATCACCCTAGATTAATTGAAATAAACTAAAGAAAAGATAGCCCTGGATCAAATTGAAGTAAACTGAGGAAAAGATCGCCTTGGATCAACTGAAGTAAAATGAAGAAAAGATCGCCCTGGATCAAACTGAAATAAACTGAATAAGGACCACCCTAGGTCAACTAAAATGAATTGAAGAAAGACCGCCCTGGGTCAACTGAAATTAACTGAAGAAAGATCGCCCTGGATCAACTGAAATAAACTAAATAAAGACCGCCCTGGGTCAACTGAAATGAACTGAAGCATCTGAAATTTCTTCAAAAAATTAGTTCTTGTGATGAATTCCGATTGTTGAAATCTTCTTTTGGAAAAACCTGCTCTGAAAATATGCTTTAGTGCTGATTAGAATGCACCATGGTCTAATGTCAAGGCATGGTAATGCAAGATGTATGCATGATATGAATTTTCTTTTATTCGGGGTTCATGGCTTCGCCTGGTTCTGCTATTCCTCTGAATTATTGCTTGTTAAATTATCTGCTCTGTGTTGGCCTTGCTCCGACTCCTTTTCTTCTTCTCCTGCCCCAATTTGTCTTTCTTTGCATGCCTTATGCCCCCTTTCCCTTTTTAAATAGCATCTGCACTAACTCTCAATTCTCTTGCCCCCCAAGTGACCATTCTAATGCTTCAACCCCTATCTTTGAATGTTTTGTGAACAGTTCTATGCATGTTCGCCTTTTATGATCAGTGATGAAATGAGATGCAAGTATTCAAAAGCAGCTATTATTGAAAAACATTTGTATTTCATCTAGAATACACTGAAATAATAGATATAAGAAAGGTAGCGCCTCATGACAATGAATATTCTGACGACGATTTGTTGACGTGCCAACGGATTCTCAAAAACAAATTTTGGTGTTGCTATTCCTGACTCAGTCTGGACCAGACACTCACCTTTTCAACATTAAGAGATGTTCTTAAAGTATGTTCTCCACTGATTGTACTTTTTCAATCTGAACTGTTCTCTGTAGGCTTTCAATCTGAACTTATCCATTTTCCCCGATCTTCTTTACCATCCCTGGCTTTTTAGGATTCCCATCCTTACTCTAAACTGCCCTTTCGGGTTTTCACCCTAGAGCTTCTTTTCTTCATTATTTTTTACTCTTTTTCTTTTTCTTTCTTTTTTTAGTGCACTTGAAAGCCCCTGATTCACCCGAAAAGCTTTTTGAAAGTTTTGACTCAAAGCATTTTGCAAAAAGGACTATTATTATTTTTTGTTGAGGAAAAATCTCTTCTCGAATGTCCTCACTTAATCAAAGATGGACTTTTATTAGGCACGTAATGTAGGTTAGGGTTCAGGGTTGCCAAAGAAAGGATAAATAGGCCCAACATGTGTTTAAAGGTGTTTGAATCAAGGATCATTTTTCTCAACTATGAAGGATCTTGCTTTTCATCCCCACATTCCACTTTTCAACTTCATCATCCTTTTATTTTATTTCAGTCATTTTTCTTTCCTTTCTCTTCAGTCTCCCACCTTTCTTTTTCTTTCTTTTCATTCACTTTTTGATTTGAACTTTCTAATGGAATGAATTCACTGACATTTCATGATCTCAATTCCATACTTCATTCATGGGAATTGATCCTTCCTCAACTTTGCCCCCCAGTGTGGAGGGTGATCCTTGATTAGGGTTTATTTGAAAAGAAATCAATTAGCCTCAAAGGGGACAACAAAGGATATTTTCTACAAGTGAAGGGAATAAGAAAGAAAGCTATTTATCACTTCAAGATTGGACATCTTCATTGAAGAGCATCCTCGTGAAAACAAATTTTGAAAACCATTTTTTTGAAAAATCATTTTTTTTGAAAAATCTTTTTGAAAACATGTGACTCTTTTGAAAAACATTTTGTTTGACTCCTCTGGAGACTTTAAGTGCTATTTTTTTCCCCGACCTCTTTCTTTTTTAGGCCAAGTTTTATTTCTTTTCTTTTTTTCTTTTTTCTTCTTTCGAATGGGAACTTATCAGGAGAAAACTTTGCCCCTTGGCCGGAGAGTCATGCATGAAGAATCCGGACCATTTAAAGCATTTGGAGCTTCATTAGTGTTCAAGCTCATCAGTTCTGCAAATTCCGCGTGGAGCAAATTATCTCAAAAGGTCTGAGCGTAGTGCCTGTTCCTCAGTGTCTTCATAGTCAGGTTCGTTAGCATTTTCATCATTAAACCTTGGCTCGTCTTTGCGTTCATTGTCAATTGGCTTGAATAGTAGAGTATATATA
The DNA here is from genome assembly GCA_001974825.2 of Corchorus olitorius. NCBI lineage: Eukaryota > Viridiplantae > Streptophyta > Magnoliopsida > Malvales > Malvaceae > Corchorus > Corchorus olitorius. The sequence goes on along the minus strand of AWUE01020987.1, from coordinate 92,241 downwards.
TACATATAATGGAAAGCAAATGAAATAACAAATGAATGAAGTGGAAATGAAAACCCATGTAAACTTTTGAAGTGAACTTTATTTTATTACTCATGATGAAAGGAAAACATGTTAAATAAAATGCATGAAAAAGAAAGCCCAACATAGAACTGTTCACCAACACTCTTAGGCATAAGTGCCGGGATAGAAATTATTATATCTCCATACTACTAGAATAAAACAGCATTCGTATTTTACTCAACTATTTGATATCTCTTGGAACCAGCCAGCTAATCCAAAGCTTTCATCTTTCTCGCAAGGTCCCAACCACAGCACTGGTGCCTAATCCCTGTGATCGAGGTGCATCTTTCTCGCAAGACTTCTCCATACAAAACTCGATTTGATGCTCATCCATCAGCCTTTACACTTTTTCTCTAAACTCAGGGCACTCACAGACTCTGTGCACTATACCATGATATGGACATACCTTTTCCAACTCTCTGTTCCCAAACTCTCCCATGTCAACCCTTCCTGCTTTCACCAAAGCCTTAAAAACTGTACCCAGAGGAGTATTTATCTCAGAAATTTTACGCTTGACAAGCCCTCCGGTTTCAACCATGTTTGCTTGGGTATCTCCATGAGCTGGCAAAGGATTATCTCGTGCCCTATTGCGAAAACTTAGCTTTCCAGACCTCACTAATTCTTGTACAGCCTACTTCAATCGCCGACAATTCTCTGTTGTATGCCCCTCGGACCCGGAGTGATAATCACAATGAGCTGTAACATCATACCATACTGGTGGTGGAGGCTTCATGGGGTTAACATATGGCAACCTTTGCAGTAGGTCCTGCTGGAGTAGTTGAGGCAGAAGTTCAGTGTAACCGCATGGAATTGGGTCAATGGGGACATTACTCTTTATGGGATTTGTATTTCCTGAATAGTAAGCTGGAGCTCTTTGCTGTGCTGGCAGTGAGGAACCTGGGATAGGAATATATGGCCTTGGACGGAAGGGTGTCCCTCCAACTGCATTGATGCTTCCTGAGTGCTAATAATTATAAGGATATGTCTGAGGTGGTGCATAGTACCCATAAGCATGATAAGAAGGTTGGATTGGCCTGGGCGGGCGATAGTAATTGCTCTAACTATACTGAGGATAATTGTACATTGGAAGTGGATAATAAGGTATATAAGGCTCTCGGCTGACATTACTGATTTCATCTTTCTTTTTCCCCACAAATCCTTTGCTAGTCTCATCTGGAACTTTGAACTTCCCCGCCTTAATGCTATTATTGAGCTTCTGTCCTATCACCTCAATCTTTGCAAATGGTTCGCCGGACATGCTGAACAACTTGTCATAGAAGACCGATTTCTGAGTATCGATGAAAAGCCCAAAGATTTCTGACTCCTCTATCGACGGCCTAACCTGAGCGGCCATATCCCTCCAGCGTTGAGGAAATTCTGTGTAGCTCCCAGTAGGCTTCCTTTCTAGGGCTTTCAGAGATTCCCTATTTGGGGCCAAGTCAACCAAGTACCTGTATTGATCAATAAAAGCCTTCGCAAGATCATCCCATGAATGAATGTGGTGTTTATCAAACTGATTGTACCATGTGGTGGTCGTGCCTGCTAAGTTATCCTGAAAGCAATGGATCATAAGCTTTTCATTTGCAGCATAGTGACCCATCTTCCTCGCATAACTTTTCAGATGATTGTTTGGGTAATCCTTGGTCCCATCAAATTTCTCGAAATCTGGGATTTTGAATTTCGGTGGTATGACCAAATCACCTACCAAAGACAGCTCTGCAATATTGATGAGCCTGTAGTAACCACTTGAGCCCTCCAACCCGCGAAGCCTTTCGTCAATCAAGCTTATCATGCGCTTGTTCTCATCTTCTGAATCATCCTCCTTCTTTCTATTGGCCTCCAGTAGCTTATCTTGACCCGCAGCTAGTGTTCCTGAATCATAGTGCATCGGATTCTCATATGGGTCATGCAAACCCTCCCCTTGAGCTGTAGCATAGTAGGGTGCCGTGGGATAATAGACATACCCTAATGGCGCGTCATTCGCTGTATCAACAAGCATTTTGCCATTGTTCTTAGGGTTCTCAACTTTTCCATCAAAACTGGTTGCTTTTCCATTAACCATTCCTTCCTTTGCCGGGGTTTCCTGAGCTATTGTTAGTCTGGCCACTGCTTCCAATGCTTGTCTTAACTGCTCCTTCATTTCATCCTTGTCCCGCTTCAATTCCTCCAATTCTTCGCTATGCTGACTTGCCATTGCTCTAGCTTTTGACCGTGTGAAGTACTGATGTCGAGCTATTGCGGAACCTTTAGAACGGAACCATGAATTAGAAACCCTCTTATTAATATACTCCAACCTCCAATTATTGCAAGTGATGTCATGATGCATGATAAATTATGCCAAATTAAACATGAATGCAATGCCATAAGAAATGAAACACACAAAACAACCCAGAATCTTCCATCGAAATTTTATGAATTCCACATCTCATATCCAGGCTTTAATTGCCTCAAACTAGTGCCCAACTAAAGCCCTTCATTTGTTGGTGTGCATAGATACTTATGATGATTGCATAATGCATGACAGATGCTTTGCATGAATGCACTTTGCCATAGGACAATGGGAATGAAAGATACTTGATTAAGCTTTCCGAGACAAAGTTTGGTACATTACCAAAATACTCAATATAAAATTCCATTTTAAGTACAATGTAGGTTAATCAACTTAGACTAAACTTCATGACTACCGAGCCTTCTTTTGTTGAATGAATTTCTTTTATTATGAGCAAGGTGTCAGGGTCTCTTGTTCTTAATCAAGCATCTTTTAATCCGATTTTAATCTGACAAATCCTACAAATGCACGTGAATGCTGAATGCTGAAAAAGGAACAGGAAAATAAGAAGACAAGAAAATGAGTTAGTAACCACAAGGAAATTAAGTAAAAATAAATAACTGAAAATTAAAGAAAAGTTATGCCCCTTTCTATTTTCATGTTAACAAAACCTTTTATTTTTCTCAAAAATCTAAAAGGACAAAAATGCCCTTGGGGCGGGTGGTCTATTTATTGACAGTAATATGGGTTACTCTCTCTACGGTTCTTACTTTTTGAAAAACGAGAGGTAAGGGTAACAGTAATATGGGTACCTAATTCACTCATTCTCACGGGTTTGGCTCTACTTAGGCAAGAAGTCGCTCCACTATATGCTGGGTGAAGCTTCGCTAAAAGGTCCCCAATTCGATCCCACTAGTATCCATGACTGGGCTAGCAGAATTTCCTTGGGTGGAGGTTTTTCGTACAACCTGCACGCGGACAAACGAGTCCCACGAAGGCTTGCTATTATACCTCCCAAAACTAAAGGTATGCCCGGGTCTGAGGCGACCTCATGCATGAATGAGAAGTATAAAGTGGAGTGTTTGAAGGAACGGCTTATCAGTTGCCTAAAACTAAACCTGGCAGACCTAGTAACTAACCACAACAAAAGACAAAGAAAACAACAAGATACGGGGTGAAGCAGATAAGAAAAAGAAGCACAAAAGCAATAAAACATCAAAACAAACCAACACAAACAAAACAAAGCAACCATTTATTAACCCTAGATCTTGTTTAGACTAAGTGAGGCATGATTCTCTAAGAGTCCCCAATGGAGTCGCCAAGCGGTCGAAACGTTCGGGTCCAGGAAACCCTACCGAAACGACGTTGGAAAGGAGTCGCCGCTAATCTTTTTTCTAAGATGTGATTGGCCACCTAATTGTCTTAATTAGTCTAATGAAGTCCGATGCTTGGCATGGGACCCACTAAACCTATGGGTCCGGTCTTGTCACCTAAACCTAGGTTCGGGTGTCATTTACGCCCGGGGAAGGATCAGCACCCCCGGCACGCCCGTCAAGTGACGGTACCACTAAGCCAAACTAGATCTGATTGTGGGTCAATAACAAAAAGGTTGCTTTTAATCCTAATCTTGATTATTATTCAAAAGGGTTATGAAAGAAAATAAAAGCCTTTTTAAAACCAATGTCGAGAATTCAAAGAATATAATCGAACACCGTCGATTAATTCTGTATCGATTCTCTTTCGCTTTTTGTTCTCTTGTTGAGTCTTCCGCACCGGGAAGAAATTTTGAAAATGCTGTGATAGAATCTTTTCTCCATTTTTTGATTTTTGAAAAACTTGATCAATTTTATCGATTTCCAAAATCCTCTTTTGGAATTACTTAATTAGAAAAATATTCTTTTTGAAAACATTTTACCTTAAAAACTCTTGAATTACCTTTTCTTAAATTTTTGAAAATAAGAGAACATATTTGAGAAAAAAACAATTTTTGAAAACATGTTTTATGACATCTTTTAATTTGTTGATTTTTCCATTTTCCATTTTTCATTTTTTCTTTTCTTCTTTTTCATTTTTTTCTTCAAATTTGACCTAAATATTAATTAATGCATGTATGAAATGATGAATGCAAAATCCGGTTTATTAGTTGATTAATAAAAAGGAGTTTACTTGTATTGGCCTTCACGAACCTAGCCCGGCCCTCCAAGGATATTCGTAAAGACCATTCAATCTCGGGGCGAAATCTCAAGAGGTCGTGCTCATGCACCTTTACCCGAGATTTGCCCATCATAGTTAAAACGCCTCTTTATTAATCGAAGCTTATAATGGTGGCATGAAATGCAACAATTATAATAACCGAAAATAGATATGGCGGAAGTACTTCCCGAAGCTATAAAGAAATAGGCATATCTTCCCCCATCCCTTGAATATGCTATCGAGTGGTATTGGACTAGTACTGGGAACTATGAATCGTACTCACCTACTTCCCTACCCCAGAAAGAAAAGAGGAATACTGAACGGGAGAGGGGGTCATTGTCCATGGAAGGAATACAACTTCTCCTATTGGTTCAGAAGAATTCGTACTATGAGCTGCAGGCACGTATTTAACTACTAATTATCAAACTAACTTAAATTAATTACAAGCCCAAATATAATTGAATTAACAAATAAATTAAAAGAAAATAAAAAAAAGCTAAAGGGCGAATTGGACAAGCTGGGGACCTTTCTGCACATAAAGCAAACAATTAGCAAAATTTAGGCATCAAATAGCATAAATTATCAATAATGTAAATTAGACACCCAATTGCACAATTCTAGCATCAATTTCTAAAATCAAGGATCAAATTGAATCAAGTAGTAACTAAATCTTAAATCAGGGACTAAATTGCATTTAATCAAGAAATAAATCTAAAATCAGGGACTATGCCGCATAAATCAAAAATAAAATCTTAAATCAAGGGCGAAATTGAATCAATAAATAAATATTACCCTAAATCAGGGACAAAATTGAATCAATTAATAAATGAAATACTAAATCAGGGACAAAAGTGAAAACGGAAACAAATTTTGGGTTTTATGTGAACTAGATTATAATCTAAAGGATCTAGTTGCATGAAATTAAGGACATAATTGAAAAGGATTGGAAATCTTACCTAAATTTACAAGGGTTGTTTCTCCTCTTCAACCTTCAAGTCATCTTCTTCTTCAAAACCCTAGCGCCGCCGCCACCATGGATCCCTCTACCGCGCCGCTACTGGAGATTGCCCGGAATCACCATGTTCCCGTATTATCTAGCTTCCAAAACCCGCAAGCTTCTCCTTTTCCTCCTTCCCACTTTGGAATCCCCAAAGTTTCCTTCAACACGACACTCAACCGAGACCCACTTTCGAAAATCCAATCAACTCTCCGACCAATTACTTCAAGCTATCTCTCAAAACAAATACCCTTCACTCACCCATTCAAACCCACCAGTCAATTTTAAAAGAAAACGATCCATGATAAAAACCCTCAATTTCGAACCAGAGCCCTAGTTTCCGTTTGAAAAGAAAAATTTGCTAGAGAAAGAGAGTTTGATTTTGCCTCTACGGTGAGTGTTCAGAGAGTTTTTTTCATGAGCAAGTGTGAGATGGAGAGACTTAGAGAGAGGCTGTGTTCAATTTTTTTGTTATTGTTGTGTGTAGTCTCCTTTTTCTTCGGTGTGAGGAGAGAAAATGAGAGATTATAGAGAGAGAGAGAGAGAGGGGAGATGAGGGTCTGGGGTTGTCACATAGTTCGGGTCCGGAGTCCGAACCTTGCCGTTAATGACTTGAAATTGTGGAGTCGCAACTAATCAAAATTCTAAGGTGTGATTACTCACCTAATTGACCTAACCAGTCTAATGAAGTCTAGTGCTTGGCATGGGACCCACTAAACCTATAGGTCCAGTCTTGTCACCTGAATCTAGGTTCGAGAGTCGATTACACCCGGGGAAGGATGAGCACCCCCGGCACGCCCGTCAAGAGACGGTACCTCTAAGTCTAACTAGATCTAATGTGGGTCTAAAATAAAAAGGTTGCTTTTAGTTCTTGGTCCTATGTTTTGATTTTTATTGATTCAAGTGAATTGAAACCTTTTATTACGTGAAAATATGACACGTACCAGGACTGAAGAGAATAGGAACAACACCTTCCGATGAGGAAAGGCAAACTAGGGATAAAACATTGAAAAACAACACCTTCCGACCGGGAAGGGAAAAACCGGAATGAAAACAACACCTTCCGACCAGGAAAGGCAAAACAGGAATGAAAACATTGAAAACAACACCTTCAAGTGGGGAAGGGGAAAACAGGAACAAAAACATTGAAAACAACACCTTTTGACCAGGAAGGGCAAAACAGGAATAATGCATTGAAAACAACACCTTCCGACCGGGAAGGGCAAAATAGGAATAACACATTGAAAACAACACCTTCTGACCGGGAAGGGCAAAACAAGAACAAAAACATTGAAAACAACACCTTCCGACCGGGAAGGGCAAACTGAGAATTTACACAACACCTTCCGATGAGGAAGGGCAAACTGGGAATTTCAAACAACACCTTTTGATGAGAAAGGGCAAACTGGGAATTTAAACAACACCTTCCGATGAGGAAGGGCAAACTGGGAAATTTAAACAACACCTTCCGAGAAGGAAGGCCAAACTGGGAATTATCGAAGGAAAACTAGGACCTTCCGACTGGGAAGGGGCATTTTTGGAAATGAAAATAAGGACCTTCCAACCATGAATGGGCATTTTTCAAAAGAGATATCGAAAATTGGGACCTTCCGACCGGGAAGGGGCATTTTTGGAAATGAAAATAAGGACCTTCCAACCAGGAAGGGGCATTTTTGGAAATGAGAATAAGGATCTTCCAACCAGGAAGGGGCATTTTTGGAAATGAAAACAAGGACCTTCCAACCAGGAAGGGGCATTTTTGGAAATGAGAATAAGGACCTTCCAACCAGGAAGGGGCATTTTTAGTATAAAAGAAAACGATTCTTTTGAATTTTTGAATTTTCAATTTCTGGTCTGAATCAATGCATGGATGACATGATCCATGCAAAGTATTGATTTTATTATTTGATCAATAAAAAGGGGTTTACTCGAGTAGACCCCCCACGAACCTAGCCCAGCCCCCTGGGGATATTCGTGAAAGCCATTCGATCTCGGAGCAAAGTCTCGGGAGGTCGTGCTCGTGCACCTTTACCCGAGATTTGTCCGTCATAATTAAAAAAACCCTTTTATGGATTTAGTAGTGGCGTGAACAGATAATCGACAGGAATAAAAATGAGATGCAAATGAATTAATCCAGTTGACTTCAGTCAAAGCTAATTTGCTTGATTAAGTCTCAATCAAGAAGGCTAACTCTAGCCTAATCATGAAATTATTGATTTAATTAAATCCTATCCGTTCATTATGAAATCACATTCTATTTCCACTTAACCAAGATTCAATTTTTTCACTTAAAGGTTTTATTTCAAATTTATCTAAAGTCAATCTTTCAGCTTAAAGGCTTCATTTTTATTCCAATTTTGTCAAAAGTTAATCTTTCAACTCAAAGATCTCAATTTTATTTACAGGTTAATCAAATTCAATCTTGTAGTTCAAAGATTTCATTTTTATTACAAACTAACCAAAAATTTAATCTTTTAGCCCCAAAGGTCTCATTTTTATTTCCAAATTCATCGAAGTTCAATCTTTTAGTCCAAAGATCTCATTTTTATTACAAATTAATCAAAAGTTCAATCTTTTAGTTCAAAGATTCCATTTTTATCACAAATTAATCAAAAGTTCAATCTTTTAGCCCAAAGATTTCACTTTTATTTACAAATTAATTAAAAATTCCACCATTCATTTCAAAGATTTCATTTTTATTTCAATTTATCAAAAATTCAATCTCTTTAATTCAAAGGCTTCATTTTTATCACAAATTAATCAAGACTTAAAGCCTTTTAAGTTAAAGATCCCACTTTTATTCATAAACTACCAAGATTTAATCTTTTCATCTAAAGGTAACATTTTTATTTTGAATATTCGCCAAAACTAGTTTTATTCCAAAAATCCTTAGGTTTAATCTCTAAATAGTTTCAATTTAATTTAAACTCAAATTATTTAAAACTAAACAACCAAGGCAGCTATACCACACCCAATAACACTTGAATCATGAAAATTAGGGATTATATTAACAAAGCCGAACAAAATGAGGACTAAAATAAAAGGGTTCAAAAACTCACCTCCTAAACTTATGAAAAAACCACAACCTTTTACCCCAAAACGTTGTCGTTTTAGTCAAAGCCACTCCTTCTTAATTCCTTCCCCTTTTTCTTTTGCTACTTCCGCTTCTTCTTCTTCTTCTTCTTCCTCTTGCTTGCTCCCTCTCTCCACGAACCTAAAGCCGAAACCAGTGCCGGACTCTCCTCCTTTCACTGTCAATGGTTGGATCCGGCCTCGAAACACCAAAAGCACCCGTCTTTCCCTTCGAAGAACCGAAACCCGAGCCTAGAAATGCCTAGACTCTTCAAAATCATCACCCCTACAACTGAAATGCCTCGACAAAAACCGCAAATCTCTAAAGCTTCCCCCTTTTCTACGAATCTCGACTAGAAACTGACAAAGTAGACCCAAATGCAGAGACTACCTAAAGAGATGAATCTACGGAGACAACAAATTCTACTGGGAATCAACAACAGAGGGGGGGAAACTCAAGACCCAACCAAAAACACCCAAAAAGGTAGCTATTTTTGCTGTATTTTTCTCTAATTTTGTATTTTACGTTTGCTATGAACCCTAGAAACTAAAACCCTAACCACTGACTGCCCTCCCCCCCTTGGAAGACGTCCTCTTCCTTTTTAATAGAAAAATGGTAATGTATATAGTAGAACCCAATTTGATCTTCATCGCTAGTCCCTTTTTCTCTATCCTGCGGCTTTCAATTTATTTTGTTCATTTTTTGTTCTCTCATTATCTGGCTGCTGACTCACTTCTTTTTGTTTGTTTTGGAACACGTGTGGAGTGTTTGAGCTAATTTTCTGTTGTTTCTCCCGTTTTGTCTTTATTGACAGGTGAGCAACCCTTCCTCTCTATTTTGTTTGTTTTTTTCTTCCTTAGCTAGCTTACGGCTGACTCACTGGTGTTTCATCTAAGCTGCTGAGATGGCTAAATGATAACTGCTTGGAACCCATAGAAATTGGTCACGTCGGCAAAGGCCCTTGGCGCTGACTTTTTGACCAGTAAATCCCCTGTTGCGGTATGTTTCTCCACTTCTCTTTTAAAAAATGGAATCCTTTATTGCCTATAAACACGGTGCACTGTTCTTGTTCTATGCTTTGAAAGAAGTTAAATTGAGTTTATGCTCGAATTAGGTTTGAGGGCAAATTGAACGCAGTATGTATTGGTCTATTGATCCTCATTGAATTGAGAATAAATGTTGCTTAATGTGAATGCCCTGTTTTTGCTAAATTGATTCTTAATTGAGCTTGTGCTTTGAATGGTGCTTTTAATGATTAATGTAACATATGAACCTGGGGTTAGTTGTGAAAAGAAACCACTTTCGTGTTTTTCGATGATGAACATGCACTGCCATGTAACTCAACGATGCGATGTGAGTAAAATGCCTTGTTTTTTTTTAATAATTGAAATGCCATGGTATGACGCATGCTAAAGTGATAAAATGTTAGATTTGTCTTGTACTTTGAACAGGGGAATGCCTAAATTAGGCCAGTGCAGAATAATGTGAATGAGATGCCCTATGGTTGGACTCTATGCTGCTGTATTGCTTATTGAGCTGTAAATGTTCGCTGCCCTCTTGATGCCATTCTTGCGTATTGATCTGGAAATGTCTTGTCTTCACCTACTGTGGCATGAGTGTGGTATTTGCTTGCTATACCTCTATTGCCATGTTTTGGCTCCCTGCTATTGAGTGTTTGTGATACTTGAAAATGAACCCATATGCCTGTTGGTAACTAAAATAAATGCTCTACATTAGCTACAAAAAATGCTTTCTGATTTGTTAATGAGTTAGATTGTAAAACAGCCCTGAAAATGCTAGTACTAATTAGTGCACAATGTAATTTGAGCATGCATGCTTGTTAGCTAAATGACGTATGGATGCAATATGGATTAATATGCAGAAATTTGAGTGCTCTATATGCTTTGCTGAATTGACTCTAACTTACCCGGCCAAATGCAATGCTTTTATGACCTATGTCAGAGTAATGTTTAAATGCTAATCTATGAATGCTATCTATGTATGAGTGTCATGAAATTCTAGTTGTCTGCTATTGATACTTGCTAGAGTGCCTAAATGCCTAAACTATGATGATTTGCTTGCTTAGTATTGCTACTTAGACCCTTCTCTCCTTCCCTTGTCATGCTCTGTTAGTGCCTTAATTAATGGACTTTGACAATCGCTATGTTTTCCCATTGAATTGGAATTGGTTGCTCTCGATTTGAACCATTCTTTCACTGTCTTGTTTAATCTCACATTAGTCATGAAGCTCACTCCTTGCTGAATTAGAAACTGCTTGGTTGAAACTGTCCTTTTTTCTCGTGCGAAATTACTGAATTAATCAGGCATGTTTGGTGCCTCCATTCTGCAGGTTGTAATTCCAACCTTGAAGCTTCTTCAAGCTGCCATCAAATGAAGAAAGGATAAAAGAGAAGTGAACACAAGAGCAAGGATCATGTGTCTCTTCCACTCTTAGACATGCAATCAAAAGTTGACTTTATTTTACTAAATAGGGACACAGACGCTGCTCAGAACTTGGTTATTTTTTGTAAATGCAAATGTTAAAAGGAAATGCAAAATTGAAAATCTTTTTGTACATTTATGAAATGTGTAAGCTGAAGCATAAAGAATGAAGTGCAACTTCTTCTTGTAACTTTTTTCTATTTCTATTTTTGTACAATGCTATAATTAAATTATTTAGTAGCAAAAAGCAAAATGCAAATTCTCATGAGTGTAGAAAGAAAGTAGTCCAATGACTTCATAGTATATGGATAAAGTGTCAATGCAAAATTACTAATCAAATTAATTGAAATTGAAACCAATCATGGAATATGCAAATGCAATTGTAGTACAAAGTTAAGAAGGAAAATATTTTTGGATTTTACCATGATACCCAAAAATGAATTAGCTATCTTAAACTAATAGTGGATCAAAAATGACCGACATGCCCCTGAGTCCACGAATGACCAAAATGCCCTTGGGTGATCCTGATGTAAATTTAGAAGCCACTCGATTTTCTTTGAAAGATACAGGCGAAATTAGGGTGTCTACAGGGAGAGAATGGGCGATCAAGAGGGCGAGAGGTTGTGTATGTGGAAGGGAGAAATTCAGTGAATTTTTCAGTGTATTCTGCTGTGTGTAGATGAGAGTGTCCCTTATCCAATCCGTTGCTCTCAGGTTCAATGGATGGAAGGATTTTTTTTTCTTTTCCCTCGCTAACAGTTTCTCTTCTTTCTTTTTTTTTTTTTGTCTCTTTGTGAGCAGGTATATCGAAAGGATCAGGATGGATTGAGGTAGAGTGAGCTGACAAAGGAGTAAGTTCAGGTAATTTCTGCTTCTTACTTTCATTCCTGTGTAACTTTCTGTGTTACTGCCCCTGTTGTTTGACAACTATTTATCTGTGCTTAAACCCCTGCCACTGATCTGTTTGACCCTTAGTGCACTTGCCTTGTTGACTGTGATCTTGCAATTTATTTCATTGAGCTTCACTGCACACACAATTACATTGTATAACTGTAAAGCTGGGTATATCTGCTTAGCTAAATATTGTTTTCCTTGCTGGCACACTTATCTTAATTCAATATCAGAATCCCATGTGTAATCTTTGCATTTTGTCTTCTTGCAGCTAATTTTGATCATCTTGACACGGATTAATTCTGCATTTTTGACCTTCTGATTGTTGAGTGGTGACTCGATAAACACTGTAGACATGATTCTGTCTTGTCATTGCACATTGAGCTTGGTGTTTGTCTTTGCTGTATTTTCTAATGTTCAATTAGTCTTGACCATGTCACTTTTGCCTTATTGAATGAAATGATGATGATGATTAGTGTGAATAGAGACATGAAATTGTGTGTGATTAGGTGCTGAAAGGCATGAATTCCTTTGTGTCTAAATGCAGTACCACTGTCTAAAATATGATGTATGAGCATGAAATATACTAACTGGATATGCTGCAATGGAAAATGTACACTTATGCTCAACTAAACTGCCATGAATATGCTATGAGATATGCTTTACTGTTGAGTGCAATTGGCCATGACTAAAGTAACCCCCTGATATGTCTTAATGCTTTGATTATTTGCTGGTACCAACTCAGATTGTAAAATTCAGTGTGGTACTGCTTTGAGTCCTGTGCCTCTGCTGTTTAAGTGTGATATTATAGTTAGAAACTGCCTCGCAACTAAAATTCCACATAATTTACATTCAGTATGCTTGGTCTGTTCTTGCTTGGTATTGCTACTGTTCCCTTTTGATTGCATCATGTACATGCTTAATATTCAATGCAACTTCCAAAACTGTTACGGAATTGAGCCTTGGTTTTGCCTTGTTTCTTGATCACCTTGTATTGGCATATTCTGTTCGTTTATATATTTGGAGATAATGTATGCGGCCAAGAACTGAAATTCCCAATTTTGTATTTGATTTGTGCATAAAGCTGTAGTTTCTTACGTCCATTACTAATACATTTGCTCTTGTTCTTCACGGCCTTGTTGACATCTCAAGGTTGAGACCGGATCTCTCGCCTTGTGTTCAATATGGCCAATAGTAACCTCTTTTCCCCAATCACACATGCTCTTTTTGCTCCTTTGGTGTGTGCACTAATTGATAGTGTACATGCTTTCGGATCATGGGGAACATTTCTCACTTTTATCCTGCAGGTTAGGGAATTTTCCTTCTAAGGCCATTGTCTTTGAAAAATCTTTATGTCCACCAGTGTACCTGAAAGAGAGGAATGGGGCGGGAACCAAAGGCAAGGAAGCATCTCGGATGGGCAAACATAATTGTAACAATGTTTTTTTATTATTATTTCTTGTAACTAGGAATGCAATTGCAATGTAAAAGCCAACATTAATGAAATTTCCCCCTTTTGTGATTTTCAATTTTCCAATTTTTTTTGTACTTTTTGGATGCAACATATATGTAATGCCAAAACCCAAAAATGCATATGGGTTAACCAAATTACTAATTGAGATCAAACATGGAATATGCAAATGTAAGTTCTAACAATGGGATACACTAAATGCAACTTAAACAAAGGGCATGCTAATTAAATAGAGGATTGCTAACTATAAACTAGTAAGTGACCATAATGCTTCCTATGTAAATTAAGACATAAAATTAACTTAAATAAAAACTAAAAGGCAGTAATGCTAAATGAAGCTAATTCCTAAAATGTGTGAAAACGCCAAAGGTGCTCAAACTAAGATTTTTGTTTTTTCCAAATGCAATCTAAATGACTGAGAGATGAATTAGCTAATCTAAATTAACAGTGAACCTAAAATGACAAAAATGCCCCTGAACATGCAAAATGACCAAAATGCCCCTAGGTGTAAAAATGACCCAAAATTCCCCTAGATGACCCCGATGCCAAATAAGAAATAAATTGATTTAAATTGAAAGGATATGGACAAAAATGGGTGTCTACAATCCTCAAGCTCTGCTGACCATTCTGGTAAAATTCCAGCTCATTCCGACACAATTGGAAAAACTTTGTCTCGATTTTCAATTAAGGATATGTTGTCGGTTTAAGGTGATCTGAGCATGGAATTCGAGCCAAATAAGTGTTGTCACCCTAGATACATGATATTATGGCCACAAGTCAAGTTTGAGCCATTTCAGGTGTCGGTGATAACTTTTACACTCTTTTCAATTAAGGACAAGTGGCTTTTCCAACCCGGTTTTGGCCATGTTTTTAGTTGAATGATATTTTATAATTTGATGAGCTTAATATGATTAAGTATGGAGAATTTCATGGCTTAGTTGTTTAAAGTTCAAATCTTCATATTCAGAAGTCACTTCCTAGCAAATTAGTTGTTTCAAACTCAACAGAAGGCAGCAAGACACGCTGAATTGCGCCAGAGCAGTGAGGAATCCGCAAATTTCATGTTGACGAGGATTCTATTAGGTTTCTAGAAGATAATTTCATGGCTTAGATGTCAGTGCAAGTTCAGAGTCATCTCAGCAATTTTCTTGTAATTTCCTAGCAATTTCTTAAGACTAGGGTCGTCTCCTTGCTCGAGGAAGTCGTCTCCCTGTATGTCAAAGACTTGGTGACTAAGCAAACTTACTTTGGGCCGAAGGAATGAAGATCTACAAGCCCACTTCGTTCCCTATATAAAGAGGCCATCCCCTGCTTCAAAAATCAAAATTCTCAACAATTCTCACAATCAACACACCTCAAAACTAGGTTCAACACGCTAGAAATCAAGTCCAGTGCTTTTTCTCTGCAGTCTCTGCGATTTTCTTCATTGTTCATCACGAGTTCATCTTGTTCTTCATAATTTCCTTGTTTCAATCTTGTCTACACAAGATTTTCTCTTCGTAATTCGTTTCAATCAAATCAAATAACAATCTATTGTTATTTTCGCTTCTCGTTTATTGAAAAACCTTCAATCACTTTTGTTCACAAGCAATCTGGAATCAACGATTTAAGCACGTTTGTGTGACTTTGATTCGAAACTCTGCAATTCGTTTAATCATTCTAAGTTTGATCTTTTACTTTCAAGTTTTATGAAAAGTTTTTGTTATTTTTCTACAAAAATAATTGGCACGCCTCGAACCTCTCTCTTTCCTCAAAGAGATCCAACATCAAATGACCATGTTGGGCGCACAAGGAAAATTTGGCGCAACAATATGATTTATAAATTTAACACACGTGTAACTATAATTATTATCTCCTATATACTAATTTATGTAAGTTATTTATTTATTTATTAGGATATCTACTATAATAAATGTAACTTAATTAATTTATTTATTTATTAGGGATATTTGCCCATGAAGAGGAAACCAAAGAAGTGACAAATCTACATCATAAGAAAAAAGTGGAAGAAGTAGATATAAGTTTAGAGCAATTCCTCAATCCATCATATAAATTGCAAATTCCTTCCAATGATTTGTGTTCATTTTAAGTAATTGTCATGAAAATCAACAACAAAAATAAGTAATGAGAAATTTGTTTTCATAAACTATTAAATATATATTATTTATTAAATTATTATTTTATTTTATAAATAATTAACACGCACATATAGTATTTTTTGAAAGGCAAATTTTGTTATTTTTATTAATAACAAGACGAGTGATTAAGAATCACTACGTAAACATGAGTAATCACGAAACAACGCTACCTACAAAAGGGCAACAAAAAAAAGATACACCTGAACAACAAACAACATACAAAACACCACGATAACAACTAACATTAGAAGCTAATCCTAAATCACTAAACCAATCCCAAGCACTCACCAATTAAATTGCATCAAAACTGTCACCACTAACCAATCAAAACAGTCACCACTAACCATCTTCCTCCATAGCCATTAATTTATTTAAAATAATTCTATCATCACCATCAAAAGAGATGCCCAACATTTTCCCAACATCCAAGCTTGCTCGTGCTTCCTCCATCAAGATACGATTTCTGTTACGGAAATCACCACCTGAAAGAGAATCATTGACTGCTTCCCCTTTTTGTTGCTTTAATTTATGTGACTTTGCCTTTTGTAACTTAAACTTCTTATTGAACTTCTAACTACGTTTCTTATTTTTCTCCAGCAGATTACTAAACCAATCTTCCTCAATGTCCTCTTCAATTTCCTCCAAATCTCTGCTCTCCCTTCCACTACCCCTCATTCTTTAACTATGAGTCTGCTTATCATTGAGAATATTACCCTCATTTGACCCATCCTTGTCACCATCAAATTCCTCTAACCCATCGACATCTTCGTGCTCTTTTAAATTTCCATCACACTGAGTATCACAAGTAGCTGCAATATTTGGCACTGCAATAACATTTTCAAAATTTTGCCTATCGTCAACTTCAGTATTAGAAGTAGCTTCATTGGGAAGCTTAGTATTAGAATTAGAAACAGCATCCTGATTAGGAGAATCAATTTCAAGATGTTGCCTATAATCATTATGATGCTCAAATTTTGAATTTGAATCAGAAACCTGATAAAGTGAATCAGCTTCAAGATGTTGCAAATCATCCTAAGAGAACTTAGTATTTGAATTCAAAACAGGAAACTGATCTGGTGAATCATCTTCAAGATTTTGCCTAACACCATCAGAAAACTCATTATTTGAATTCGAATTAACAAGCTGAGAAGCAGAGTCACCACTAGGACAACAATTGACAAATCCAATTTTGTAGTTACCATGGCAGTTATTGAAGGAAAAAGATTCAATTGAGACTTTAATAGTGAAAACTTCACCCGCAATAGAAACGTTGATCTCATCCGGAATGTAGACTTCATGTTTAACTAGCACAAGAACTCTCCCTATATTCAAATACTTCTTCTTAACAGTAACTTCATCCAAAGTAACCACCTCACCCCATAAACCACCAACAAAGAAGAAAAAATTGTTATTCCAAGCATGAAGAGGAATTTCAGAAAGGTTCAACCAGAATAATTTTAACTGACAAACATCACTTGCCTTCCAAGGACTAACATTGACAAACCAATTTAGCAACCACTCATGATCTAAATCAAGGGCCAACAACATCTCTTCCTTACTTTCAAAAGTAATAAGAATCATATCACCTCCCATAATGGTGACAAAAACTTTGGTGGAAAGGCCATCCGAAAGAAGCTGATCATCAATACCATTAATCATATCTGGAAATCTGATACTACCAACTACACTTCTTTCAAAGGAATAAAAACATCAATAACCTCTCCATAACGATAAAAAACATCCCAAAAATGCCAAGCTTTCCAAGGATCAGGAAAATTAGTGAAGTAGAAATAGACGCCAAAAGGATCAAACTCACCCGAGGAATGTAGTTGAGAACCAGATGAAGCACAGCGCCAATAAGAATTTGAAGATCTCCAACGATTCATCTTCAGTCAATTTAATCCAAGAAAATATGCTTACTCATGAAAGACGCAAGGGTAGAAAATAATTACTTGCAAAATAGATGAGCAATCAACTAAAGTGGCGACTGTGTGAGTAATATGCTCTGATACCAAGGGGGATATAAGATCGGAGTTGCCACTTCAACGCCTAGCTTTATAGTATATAATAGGAAGGGGCCATGGTCCAAGGTATTCTAGCCGTGCTCAAGCCTGGACGCCTCCTGCGATAATGGCGAGCAAGGGGCCTGACTTTTATGGACCTGGTCCTAACTTATTATAGAACCATTAAAGTTTGGCTATGAATGTGAGCAGACTGGAAACTATATTTCCTCGGGATCATTTGGTCAGAATAACAATGTAGGGAGTTTTCTGATGCAGAGGATCCACTCGAGGGTGGCAACTGCAGAGCATATTACTCCTGTTCATTGCATAACAATGTAGGGAGTTTCTGATGCAGGGGATCCACCGAGGGTGGCAACTGCAGAACATATGACTCTTGTCATTGCATACTAGGCGTAGTAGTAGTATGGAGTTGCTAGTTTTGAACTACCTAAACACTTGGAGTAGAGAGAGAACTAGAAAGTATTTAGAAACTCATAATATATTTCATAAGGAAATATTTTACAAAGAGAAAAATGAGAGAAAATGAAAAAAAGTGAAGTGTGGAGGCTACTACCATTGGGTGGTATTTATAGCCATCCAAATTCACTATTCACACCCTAGTAATGACCAAAATAGCCTTGGTCATTATTCCACACTATTATTGCACACCATTATTATATAGTGACTTAAGCCTGACATCATCATGTCTACAACATGTCTAAACATGTCTGCATAAGTCTACATCACACTTAAACATTCTAAAACACACTTAATACACACATAATTAATTATTAGGGATATTAAAGTCTGGGGTTCTTCTTCCTGCTGCTGCGGCATCTCTTGATGATGTGGGGCCCGCGGGAATGACTCTAATCTTCGTCCCAAGGAAAAATAAGATGATTGTTGTCGGCTCCTGGAGTCAAATCATATCCGAAATTATGTTCAAGGGACTTCCAAAATTTCCATTGTTTTCTTCCGGGGCTATCTTCATCCTTGATCGGCGAACGAGGGCTCGGAGTATCTTCTGGTGTATTCCAATAGGGGGTATCTGCAAGCATGGCTACTTTTGGTTCTTGTTGGGAAATGGGGAGTTGAGCTAATTTCTCTGAGAGAGATTGTTCTTGGGCATATTTGGCTTCCGCTTCCTGCGTAATCTCTATCCAAAGTTTTTCTTCTTCGAGAGTTGGTTCAGGGGGTTGTGAATCTGGAAAATTTGGATTTAGAGGGTGATAGTATGGCCATGGGTATTATTCTTTAATTTTTTCTTTTCCTTTTGCTTTTCGTCGTGCTTCTTCTGGAGTAATTTCCGGTCCTGAACTGGGTCCTGGAGTTTGCTTTTCTAGCCAGGTGCTTGCCTGTTCGGTTGTGAGTGAGTGATGGGCTGGCCCAATTTTTTGCCTTAGTTCAGGAGGTCGTCTGAGCTCATTAACAAGTGAGAAGTCAGGGTCATTATTGTTGCTAGGTGAAATGGGGCATTCTGTGTCCTCCCAATAGAGGATCGGGTCTTTTGGAGGAGGGAGGTCATCAGTAATTGCTGGAGGTTCCCATAATGGGTTCCAAGTGACTGCAACAGCCTTTAAAAGGTTGTCTTTTACATCAACAAAATAGCGGTCTATTGAATGGTCTGATGAACTTTTCTGTGAACATCATCCTGTCTATGTTGATTTTTGCTTTGTAGTCTTCTGGATAATGTTCCTTTGCGTCAAATTCGAAGGTCTCCATCACTGATGTGGGAATTTTGGCATTAATCTCACAAAGTTTTTTCTGTAGCTCCTTGTAGTCCTGTGGAAAATTGGACGGGGATCTGGAGATGGAGGAAGGATAATGATCATGAATCTGGGCATGTGGGAAATATTCAATATGGCCTGTCCTGTAGCTACACGGTCTTTGGAAGAGAAGGACAATGTGGGTTTTATCATTCATCTTGCAGTGGCTGTTATATCTATCAAACCAAGTGCAACCAGATAGGAATTGGTCGGAACCATGTGAAAAATTCTTTGAGATTGAGATGATCTTGATTCAGATGCCAACGGGGCCTTGGGATATGTTTCTGTGGGATTGTGTCTTCATGGATATTCTGTAAGGCTGCTCTGAGCTTGGTGTAAGGAAATTCAATGGCAACATGGTAAAGGTGACAAAGGTACCATAAGAAACAAAGAACATTTGTGGGGAAGTTCAACCATCGTTCGTCTACAAATGCGAGTGGTTTGACGAACGGGTAGACAGGATTGACTCCGAGTGGGGAGATGGCTGTTTCTCCAAAACTTCTAAGAATGAGGGATTGGTATTTGAGCATTTGATGGTATGCTCCTGTGTCAAGTTTTCCAGTGGTGAGGAGTTCTATCAGCTCTGGAGGGAATGCTAGATCTGGGTCAGTTGGTGACTCTAGAGGCGGAGGTTGTGCTGGCCTGTCACCAAAAGGATTGGTTTTGAGAGCTTGGTTATCTTTGTTTTTGTCCTTTTTGTTTTTAGGTGAAGGACGTCCAAGGATGAAATTCATAATGCTGGCTATAAGAGGGAGAACTTGGAGTGACTCTTTAAGGGGTTTTGGAGGTCTGGAGAGCATATCTGGGATGAGGTTGTGCTTGCCTTTTATATGCCTTGTGGTGAAGGAGTAGCGTATGAACCATTGCGACCATCGAAGTAGCTGAGGGTTTGGAACAGTTTTCTTCTTGACGTCTAGCATCTGATCAAAGGCTGCCATATCCAGTTCCACAATGAAATGATGGCCAATGAGATGGAACTCAAATTTCTGAATTCCATACTTTACACCTAGGATTTCCTTAAATGTGGAGTGATAATGGGCCATGGATTCTTTGAATCTGCCACTTTTGTATCCACAAATGCTTCTTTTTCTATTCTTTTCTTCAATGAGTACTGCTGCCCAGTAATTGTTACTGCGTCAGTCTGAAGGATTCTTGTGCCATTCGAGGGAATCTGCAGTGTTGGAAGTGACAATGCTTTTGTCTTGAGTGTTTTAACTACTGTAGTCTCTGAAGACCCTATTTGCTAATTTGTCCAATGCACAGATATTTTCAAAGTTTGATTTGAAAGCCGGTTTTTGGCAGCTTGGGATAGAACCAACTGAGCGCTACAAGACAGCATTCTGTATCCCACAGCACCACTTTCAATGGATAGTCATGCCTTTTGGACTAAAGACAGCCTCGTCATTATTCCAAAAAGCAATGACAAGAATCTTCCGTCCAATCATTGATAACGCCCTTATCTACATTGATGATATTTTACTATTTTCAGCAGATAAGGACAGCCATGGACAGTTGCTTCAGAGATTCCAACAGATAGTGCAAGATTTCAGAATCATGATGTCATAAAAGAAAATGACAATAGGAACCTCAGAGATTGATTTTCTTGGTATGCATCTCAAAGAAGGAAAATATGTGGCCCAGCCCCATATCGGTCAAGCATTACAAGATTTTCCGGATGAAAATCTCACCAAGAAACAGATTCAACAGTTCCTTGGAATTGTCAATTACATGTCAGACTTCCTTCCGAATCTCGCCAAGATATCTAATCCTCTTAGGATCATGCTCAAGGAGAATCCCCCACAGTGGTCACAAAAGCAGACTACAGCAGTTAAAACACTCAAGACAAAAGCATTGTCACTTCCAACACTGCAGATTCCCTCGAATGGCACAAGAATCCTTCAGACTGACGCAGTAACAATTACTGGGCAGCAGTACTCATTGAAGAAAAGAATGGAAAAAGAAGCATTTGTGGATACAAAAGTGGCAGATTCAAAGAATCCATGGCCCATTATCACTCCACATTCAAGGAAATCCTAGGTGTAAAGTATGGAATTCAGAAATTTGAGTTCCATCTCATTGGCCATCATTTCATTGTGGAACTGGATATGGCAGCCTTTGATCAGATGCTAGACGTCAAGAAGAAAACTGTTCCAAACCCTCAGCTACTTCGATGGTCGCAATGGTTCACATGCTACTCCTTCACCACAAGGCATATAAAAGGCAAGCACCCATATGATCCAGGCCACAACCCCATCCGAGAAATTCAGATGATGGAAGCAGGATCTTCTAATGCTCCTAGTATACCTTCGCCAAGACAAGCAGTTTTCTACCAAGACCCCCCCATCTCCGCCGACGGTGTCCTTGATATAAAACCCTTTTACAACCGCCTCTTAACCTTACCACCAGACCCGACCAAACCCATTGACATTGTTCAAGCCCTCCTAGGATACGAAAGAAACCCATACAAGTTCCTTGATCCTCCCCAAGCCTTCATTGCAGAAGATCTTCCAACAAATATGTCTTACCAAGGACTTGTCTCATCCCTTCCACAAGAAATACAAGACAAACTTGCCCTGTTCTCTATACAGGCAAAAGCAAAAGAAGAACTCTTCAAGTTCCAGTCCATTATAAACTAAAAACATGGAGACTATGCCATCAGACCTATTGGTATTAACCCAAACTACCCTTTCCTACACCTTTTCACTTTCCCATTTCTTGAAGATATTCCAAAAGTGGTAATACCATTTGTTTGGTATCTGACCATGCGCTACACTGTTGCTTTTGAGTTTGACACCTTTTACCTGAAAAAGTACATCCAGCAGTGTATCTCATTAGATGAGCATAGAAAAACCAGAGAGCCTCACCTGAGTTTCCACACTCTGGAAACATTAAAGACAATCATGATGTGGTTCCTTCCCCTTGATAAATGGCAAAAACTCTTAGAACCACTTCCAGGATCCATTTTCAGAGACACTTTTACTATCATCTTCCTCCACCGAAGGTATGATTGCCAAGATGGTATCTTAACCTACCATTCCACTGTAAAAATCCACAGCACATCCAATTTTCAACTGTACACTTAGGTCTTCCCGAAATACAAAGAATTCAGGGGAATGCTAGAACAGCTTGCTCATGAGAACGAAGTGAAGGTTGAAATTCCACTCCTGCCATATGTCAACATTCCTTGGAGGTACTACCCCGTTGAATATAGAAAGCAGCTTTGGACAGACCTTGATCACTACAAAGGAATGGAATCATGGCATTGGCGACAATTCGATCAACGAATCATCAACCTTGATCGCAGTTTTCTAGATGACTCCTTCCACATACCATCCAGTCCCTATTGGCAGTATCAAGATGCAGGAGACGTGCCATACATCGACTATGACCCAAGGTTCTTCCAAGAATATGGGTATGATGAATTTGAGAAGGATGCTAATGCCTTTTACTTTAAAGGAGAACCAGAAGATTACTACAAGATCCAGAAAATTGGCTTCAGGTTACTGCAAGTTCCTACCACATCCGCATCCATAGCAGCAACAATGATCCAACAGGCACAGAGGACCTTTGAAGAAGAAAACAAGGAGTTAGAGCGCATGATGCGACAACTGGACCCTACGGGCCCCACATCATCAAGAGACGCCGCAGTAGCAAGAAGAACCCCAGACTTTAATATCCCTAATAATTAATTATGTGTGTCTTAAGTGTGTTTTAGAATGTTTAAGTGTGATGTACACTTATGCAGACATGTTTAGACATGTTGTAGACATGATGATGTCATGCTTAAGTCACTATATAATAATAGTGTGCAATAATAGTGTGTAATAATGACCAAGGCTATTTTGGTCATTACTAAGGTGTGAATAGTGAATTTGGATGGCTATAAATACCACCCCATGGTAGTAGCCTCCACACTTCACTTTTTTTCATTTTCTCTCATCTTTCTCTTTGTAAAATATTTCCTTATGAAATATATTATGAGTTTCTAAATACTTTCTAGTTCTCTCTCTACTCCAAGTGTTTAGCTAGTTCAAAACTAGCAACTCCATACTACTACTACGCCTAGTATGCAATGACAGGAGTCATATGCTCTGCAGTTGCCACCCTCAGTGGATCCTCTACATCAGAAACTCCCTACATTGTTATGCAATGAACAGGAGTAATATGCTCTACAGTTGCCACCCTCGAGTGGATCCTCTGCATCAGAAAACTCCCTACATTGTTATACTGACCAAATGATCTCGAGGAAATATAGTTTCCCAGTCTGCTCACATTCATAGCCAAACTTTCATGGTTCTATAATAAGTTAGGACCAGGTCCATAAAAGTTAGGCCCCTTGCTCACCATTATCGCAGGAGGCGTCTAGGCTTGAGCACGGCTAGAATACCTTGGACCATGGCCCCTTCCTATTATAGACTATAAAGCTAGGTGTTGAACTGGCAACTCCACGGCATAGCAGTAATTGGGGGCAACGACATTTAATTCAATAATAAAAAAGGGTTTGGGGAGGCAGAGACAGAAGGGCGCACCCGTACCTTTTAAGATCAAGAAACTAGCCACTTCAATTTTCAAAGATAACACACGCATATAGTATAGATATACATATAGTTTGTATCGATAATTAAAACGTCGTACTATGTTTCTAAAAAAAAAAGGTCGTACTTATGTGGTCATTTTATATATGGATGGTCATCATACGATCGTAATTTAGCACCTCTAGTACATTTAGAGGATACTAGGCAATAACTTAATTAAACCATCTGTTTTTTTTTCTTTTTTCTTTTTTTACTCTTTTTTTTTTAAAGGAAATTAGGCTATATTTGGTAGTGGAGAATATTCTCTATTTTTTATCTCTAAAAATATTAAAGAAAATTAGGTAGTGACACAACATGTGTCCATGAAAACAAGCATATTTTTAGAGAATGGAGATGACAATGGAGTGAAAATCTCTCAAAATAAAATAAATATGTTCTTCATTTTCACTCCATTGTCATCTCCATTCTCTAAGAATATACTTGTTTTTATTGACACATGGTGTGTCACTACCTAGTTTCTTTGATATTTTTGGAGATGGAGAATGGAGAATGTTCTGCACTACCAAACATAGCCTAAATTTTCAACATAATTTTGAATTAAGATGGTCTATTTGAAAAATAATTCATGGAAGTAAATACTAGTACACTAAAGTTATATATCTTTTTTGTTACTCATAAACATGACTACAGAATAGAAGGTAGTCCTCACCTTTCCCATAATCCAATCCTGCCCATTCCAGAATTCGAATTCGGACTTTCGATAGAAGTCTTAAGATTTAACCACTGGGGTGTCCTCTTGAGAACATACAAAAGTTATATATCAATATGCATATATAGATCAGAGAATTATTGATAGTTTAATAAATTGGGAATTTTATTAATAAGTGAATGTACCTATATTACATAAATATAAGTACATTTACGTGCCCCATACAATTAATGCAGCTACCTCCATACACAATACCTAAGGAGAGGAGAGACAGAAATGAAAAGAAGTTTTCATTTTTCTCATGACCTTACTTTATATATATATATATATATATATAAGTGTAGATTAGTTTAAATCATTTGAAAACTATAAATATAGATAAATAGATTATAGCCATGATCATCTTCTGCGGCCGCCAGAACCACTCTCCCTCTGGCAGTTAAAATAGACGGCAGCCACGGGCAATCCAAGATTGTAAAGTTCAGCAAAGTCTCTGGTGTTGAAGTTCTGGCGCCACCCCGGAGCATACACCGTCTGTCTTCCCAATTGCCGAAACAACACGAAAGCAAAGCGATGAATCCCAACAGTTGGTCGTGGGCTCTCATAACACACAACTTCTTGCCCTACAACATCAAAACAATAATATTTTTTTGTCAATTATCATAATCATCCCTTCGATTTTATTAATATTAATATTGTCATAATATTAACATTTGATATATATTCTATTTTCGATATCTCTATTGGTCCCAATCCCATGATTCTTCTTTTATTTTTTATTTTTCAGTTTTTGGCAGTATTATAGAATCTCTTTCAATCATCAATTTCTTTAGGCTTAGAACTTCACGTGGGGCAGAGATTCTCAATCTCATCGCAACTACTATAATTCAAAAGATAGAAAAAAGAAAAAAGAAAGAAAAAAATGGTATATTGGTGAAAATAACACCCACAAAAGTTTATTCAAGATATAGTATATTTTAGTTGTCTAATAGTATGTGTATATATAACACTACAAGAGGGTCACTTTCAAAGTTCAAATAGAGGAAATTCCAATTCGTGTAAGCTTTGGCAATTGCCATTCTTACTTATATACTTTTTATCTTGTATGCCCAAAATTAACAAAGATAGAAATATATGTATAAATTGTTAAATTTTTAAGGAAGGAAATTGTGGGCCACTTTGGGGGCTCGAGATGGAAAAATTTTGGGGTGAAGAGAGTTTTTGTCGGCCTTAAGGAAAAGGGAAAGAATTCTCCTTGTCGACAACAACTTACTCATCTTGTTCCACTGTCTCCATCCTCTACATGTTCAGGTGACACAGCTATACTCTAATATTCGCTTCCAACAAGTTCTTTTGATCAAATTAATATAATCTTCTTTGTCCAAATTTTATTTTACATATGAAATTTATTAAGTATAGGTTTTTAAAATAGTATCTATATTAGCCAATCAGCCTTTAAAAAGGTTCATGACATGTACTAATCGTCCGATGAATCTAATAAAGCAAGAGTGTAATAAAAGATAGCATTACAAAGTCTGCAACGAAAGTACTTACCAAAGGTTGCCCCAGTAGTTGCAGGAATATCAGTCACCAACCTGAACAAAAAAGAAAAAGTTTGATTTTGATCAACATATATTATGAGCAGAGGTTTAGTACGTACAGACGAAACTACAACACTTTTTCGCTAATTATATCTGATGAAACACACAATACTAATCACATCAGGCCACAAACAATATGGGAAGAATCAATGGCATCTCATCATCAGGCCACAAACTAACAATATGGCAATTGTATCCTTGAAACTAAGAGTTTAGTATTTTACTGTCAGGTCGTGATTAATGTGCAAAACTTGTTATTCTTTCCTTCTGATTTCTTACCTTTTCCCCTCTCCTTTTGTCTCCCTTTTAAGTTATTAGGTTCTAACCAAAAATGTTTCAATATATGTGCGTACGTGCATGTTTGTGCCTAAATTTTGCACTAATTTTTACCCTACTAGTTCCAAATAAAGACAACAACAATATAAAAGAGATAGGCACACTAAAGCAATTACTAATACAAATGAAGATAGCCAAGAAAGAGTACTATGAAAACCAATGGTCTATGACCATCTTTTGTCATAGACCATGGGAAGGAAACAATTAGGGGGACCCTCTCTCTCTGTAATAGAACTTACAAAAGAGTGCTCAAATAACTTTGAAATTGTTCCATTTCAGGATCCAAGGAAGAAGAAACAAAGTACAAACAAAGAAACGGGCCATTGAAAAGTTTGATAGTGCCAATGGAAAATTAGGAGCCCATGACAGACAATTAGCTAATAATATGATCAGTATCCTAGTATAGTATATCGGTTAAAGATACATAGTTTAGGGGTGGTACTATATAGTATATAATATATTGTGACCAAAACAGTAACACAATATTCATGCTATTAATATGTATCAATTTTAAAATTAAGATGGAAGAGAGATAGATGAAGAGAAAGGGAGCCTTTCTACCAAAGTTAGAAATGATAAGAGGGGAGTATATGTATATGTATATGCAGCTAATTACCAATGCAAGTATTCCCTCAAGTTTGGGTCACTTGGACTTGGAGCATCAGGATCCACCATAACCTGCACCAAATTGATCAATGCGAAGCTATAATTAATTAATCAGATAGCAAACCATGGGGAAAGAAATATATCAATAAGATGATGATGAATCAATATATTAGAAAGAGGGAAGAAGGAAATAAAAAGAAAGATAGACTGACCAAAGTGTAGAAAGTCCTAAGATCTTCCCCACCAATATCAACCCTTGGCTGGTTAACAACTTGAGAAGGTTTGAGCTCACAACCATTGTTAACCTCCCTACCACCAAAGGAGACCCTGAGAGAAATAGACCTTGTGAAAGGGTCCAAAACATCCCCTATAACTCTACCAACAACAAGGGGATCTCTGTCTCTAGGCATTCTGAAAAGAAAAAAGCCCTCAAACTTGAATAATTTTACTAAATGTTTTCCTACATTTTCAAGTGACACTTGGTGACTATTTATATGTGAACGTGTGGTATCTACTTTTACCTTGTGTACCATCAATAGAATCTGCCTTTTCCCATAGAGATTTTTTTCTCTTTTAATTTTGGTTATGTACAAAGAAAATTTCCATGATTACACTAATAGTAATAGGTGATACCTCAAAACTGTAAAGTGAAGTGGACCTGTCTCTATATATATTCAAAATTGATCTGATTGAGCAATTTATTCACAAGTCGGTCCAGAGCATCCCATCATTGTACAAAATGTCTACGTCTGCTCTTTTTTCTTGTTTTGCTTCCAACGATAAATAAGTAAATAGTTATTATGGGGATTGTTCCTTCCATTCCACCTCTCCCTCTCTGTCTCTGCCAAGATTGATGAAGAGGGTGCGATCATAGCATGAAAGCAAAGGCCAAAAAAGCCTAATGACATGTCGCCATCTCTCTGTTTTAGTTAAAAGAATCATCGACTTCGTAAAGGAAGCGCTGTCTGTCACCCCAAGCAAGAATGACAGACTCGATTTCAGCCACAAACTCATCCTGCTGGGAGATGACGCCTTAGGGCAGGGCCGGGGTTGGTCTTTCTTTAGGTTTCTAGCTGCCCTGCCCTTTCTGTGATTCCCATAACCCTCATTTTGCTACCTTTCTTTATCAGCCCCACATTTCATTTGCTCTTCCTATTTTCTCTCTTTCTCTCTATTTCTATCTCAACTACTTGTAAAGACCCAAAGATTTATAAACTGACGAGTCTGGCTCCTATAAACACTATACCAACGCCGGGTTTGATTGAGTGGTAAGGGGGCCAAATTAAATAAAAAAATTGGGGGGAGGGGGAATTTGAAATTTTTAATATATATATATATATATATATATATATATATACATTTGTATGTATAGTAATGGAAATTTTAAAGTTTTGGGGGGCTTGGCCCCCCAAGCCTTAACAAAGATCCGCCCCTGTAAGTCGGTTTCAGTTCTTCGAGACCCTACATATACAGTCACTCTCGTTAATAGACTCATCCACCAAATCCAAGTATGCGACGCGGGTCGAATCCGGATTAATTACAAAAAAATTAGACACGGGATGGGAGAAAAAAAAATCAAACACTATATATCTATGGATTAAAATCCTCTTCCCTCATTTTTTGTGCCCCACCATGCCCCATCTACCAAATTATGCCACGTGTCCTTAGTATTATACCTTGTTTGTTTTCGAGTTTTAACAAATAGTAAAAATCCCAATTAAAACCAGGTTTAGCCCCAAATTAACAACAAATAATTATATATAAGGGTTAGTCCTAAATTTTAATACATTCTCCATAGGATTTTAGAATGAAAATATAAAATTTAATTTAACTAGACAAACAAGGAATAACATTAAAAACTGAAAAAGGACACGTGTCATTAATTTGGTGGATGGGACACGATGGGGCACAAAAAATGGGGGAGAGGATTTTTATCCATCTCTATCTAAAACGCAATCCACACAATTTATTGGGGGTAATTTTGACCGATAATGGTCTCATATTTAGCGATCGGATTGTGCATATATTTATAAGTAATAAGGGATCATGGCCGTAAAATAATGATGGCAAATGGATTGTGCATATATCACAACTGGGTTTTTTTTTTTTTACTTACTTACTTACTTACTATAATCAAGGGTATTCCTCAATCTTTTGATCTGAGACAAATTAATCTCTTTCGGACTATGAGTGTGAAAAGTTAAAACCTTCTCAAGATATATATGTGGTTTTAATTTCTTGAAAAAACAAGATATGGATGCTAAATAAACTCTATTGGCGAAATATGTCATATTAGTCGTCGAACTTTATTTTCGGTTAAATAAACTCTTGAATTTGGCAATATCGGTCAAATTACCGATTTTTTAACAAGAGATTAACATAGTTGTTCGGGTCGGTAATGTGGCATATCACGTGGGTCCTACATGCATGCTAAATTTCCATGTAACATGCCACGTCAGCGACCAAAACTCAGTTAAGTGAGTGCCGCTATCATGTGGAATTTACACATAGCATACCATAACAAAAACCCAACCTAGTTAAGTGGATCCTATTGCCATGAAAAATTTTCCTATCGCATGCCACGTCAACGATTCTAACTCCTCCATTTAGAAAAGGGGGATTTGACCAAAACTGTGAATTTCAGAAACTTATTTGGTCGAAAATAAAGTTTGAATGCTAATACAACACATTTCGTCAAGTTGGAGGACAAAAAAGTTCTTTAAACCAATAAATTTTTTTATTATGAACTTAGATTTATTTCATGTTTAAGCTTTGTTAAGTAAAGTAACTGCAATAGTCGAAGTGATAGCGCTTGAACTTATGGTGGAAAGCCTTCAGATTTGTGCCCCATTGAGCCCCATTGATTGCCCATTTTGGAGTCTAACAAGCTCGTCATGATGACGATTGATTTTCATAGTGAAAAAAATATGTAGAAACCGAAGACACATTGTTATTACCATAGCAATATATAATCATTATACATGTAAAGGACAAGGTTATAAGTACTACTAAACCCCTCAGACCCTCACTACTAATGGTATTATCTATATCCAATTGCTAGTGTAATTTTTACATAGATAATACACCCCTAATAGTGGGAGCTTAGTATGTAAAATTTGCTGGAGGGAATAATAGCCAAAGTTTACATATATAGGGATTCTCTATCTCCATCTCAATCTCCATGGACAAGTTCTTAAAGGTCAAAAGGCTCTAGGCCAGAGATGCTGTGATTCGATAGAATGACAGCCTCTATTTTAGCCACAAATTTTTTTCAATGTTTACCCATATATGAATCAGCAGGTCTTTCTTTTGCTTTGTAAAATTTTCCATTGATAAGGAAAGCCTCTCACTTGCTTTCCTGCCAAGTGCCAAGTGATATATATGCACCCCATGCTTTTGATAGTGGACGAATAACATTAATGCATACGTCGTTAGCTATATAACTATAACATATACGATTTTTTGTAGTAATCATGGATTGGTGGAAGCTTAATTACCAGTCATTTTGGCAGCATTTTTTTATCCGGAATTTTACACAAATATCTCTATTCTGATTAGACAACAATATTAATTAGTTGATATTTATATGCCCTCTAATATTACTGTATGTGCCTATCTGTCGGTATTTTAATTTTTTTAACATTAAGCATGAAATGAAATTTAAGCCCACTTTATCCAAGCAAGAGAATTTGACGACACTAGTGCTCTTTGTTTCCTTTGTTCTTTATCCTGCGAATTCGAAATTGTGCAGAAAGCAAGCACCTTGAGAAAACAAGGCTGAAAATTATCGCCGAGGAATATAACTGCTTTTTCAATTTTCATATCTTGACCAATAGGAAAATAGATACTCTACGTCAAACTTCTCTATAGTTGAGACGAAACAAATGCCTTTATAATTTTTCCAGTGAGTCACAAGTATTTGTATCCATTTTAACGGTTCGTCATTAATCTTGTTCGATTGCCACATGTATTTGTATCAATTTTAACGATTCGTTATTAATCTTTTTCGAGTGATCAGATTGACACGTATCGAAATTTTTGTATCATTTCATATTAGATTTTAAAATTGAGATTGTACTTATAGAATTAGTGACTAATTATTTGAATCAACAATTCGTACCCACATTTAGATAATTTTGCATTATTTGCTATCCATATTCAGAACGTTGTTTACCAAAGACTCTCTCTACAATAATGATTTTTACAAAAATAAAATTCAAATTGAAGACTTTTATAAAGAATATAAATGACAAATCACTTGAATCAAACCAATCGTTATTGCGATTCTAGAATTTTGCCCCACCTATCGCTCTCCATCAATAAACAATCTACATTCTTTGTACCCAATGGTCGGTTTTATCGGATTGCTTCTTCCAGTCCATTTCAGTACATGTTCGGCAATGTTTTTGTAGGTTTCGTCCCTCTCTTTCTCTTACTATTTATATCCAGTAGTATTAATCAAAACAATAATCATCTAATTGCAAAATTGATATTATAAAATCAATAATAAATATTTTAATATTACTAATTAATTATACAGGAAACTCTTGAAGAAAAAAAGATGGGTCATTTTTATTGAAGCTTTAGCCTTCAAGGCAGATCATGAAACGAATCTTAAGAAAGGATCAGAGAAAAAGATAAAGAGGAAATGCAATTTCCTTTTGACTGAAGTTCATGATTCAGGGGAATCAATCTGCCACTCTAAAAAGGAAGAAAACAAAAGTAAAAAGCTGAAAGGCTATGGGTAACAATGGTAATAAGCATGCAGATATTTAACAATAACTAACAGTTAGTGGCCGCCTAAGAAGAATGTCAGTGTAGTCAAAGATTTTCTTCAAAAGAATTTTGCATTCATGGTAGACAAATTCGAAAACTGTTGGGTAACAGTTGTAGGCTTCTCATAGGCCCCCAAAAACAGATTCATGATCTGTCTCCATCCACCTTAATTTTGTAGACTCTACAGAATCAACATATATATCCAAGTTTCTTACATTTTATTTTCGTTTTCCGAGAAATCTTTTCAAGTTCACTGTTAGACCTTCATGATCCTGAGAAGCGGAGACAGGGAATTGTTATTAATTATTAAAAAAAAAAATTATACAATACACGGAGTTTAGTAGACTATACATACGCGGTTGAAGATTGACATGGGTCCTTAACAGTGTGTTTGGATTGAGGGACCATTAAGAGCCGGGATGAGACGGGACGGGATGGGAGGTCCTTTTAGTTAATGACCCATGTTTGGATTGAAAATTAGATTTGATCCATGGGTTTTGGAGGATCAATTTTGGTCCTTCTTGATCCTTATAAGTCCATCTTTTTTGGTACTCTAATTTGGAGTACCAACAAGAACCAACAAAGTTTTTATTTATTAAATGTTAGGTGATCCCTCATGTTCCTTACTTTTTATATTTTAAACAATCCAAACAAGGATTGATCCTTCCCTTTCTTTCCTTTAAAAAACCCTCCTTTCCTATCCTATCATGTCCTATACTGATCCCTCAAAAAGTTTATCCAAACACACTGTTAGGGAATTAAACCTACTATTAATTTTATGAGCAAGGTCCTCATTGAGCGCCACATGGCATTTGGTTTCTTTGACAAGTGTCAATAGTTAATTTTCTAATGTTTTGTCTATTATATTTGTATTCATTTAGTTTGGAAAAATTAAAAGACATTCATCCCCTTTCCTTATATAAAATAAATTATCAAATAATTATAAATTTGTTATAATACATGTATGTTGTGGATGTCTATGAATCTAATTAAAGCAAGGATAAGATTGATGCTTGGTTCATTCATACACATATACCTATGTACTAAGTTCAACCCCTTATATTTATGGTGATGTATCTATGTGCCTATAAATATGCCACTTACTTTGTTATGAAATAAGATGAATAAGAACAATTTCTCCCCTTCTTCATATTTTCTTCTTTTCCATATTCTATTGCCTCTCTCCATACTTCAATTCTCTACTCCGTTGCTTTTTTTTTTGTTATCATTTCACAACAAAATTTCATTTCTTAACTGAATTTTCTTAAAATAATTTATAAAATAAAACAGCCGCACGCGAAGCGCGGCCGGGAAGTTCTAGTATTTTTGAATTTTAATTACAAAATTAATTTAGAAAATGGACATGTGTCAACTCCTCAACCCGCTTGTGGATTTCCAAGATTTACACTGTTAGTGTATCAAATAATTACCCTATTATAAAATGAGTAGTTAATTGATACACTGATTGTGTAAATTTTGGATTCCACAAGCGGGTTGTGGAGTTGACATATGTCCATTTTCTGAATTAATTAAATTTTAAATATTTCAATCTAGTCCCTATGAGACACATGTCACTCTTCTAGATCCACACGTGCAGTCTGCTAAACTCCTCTGACGGTGTATTGAATAATTTTCCTTATAATTATAATTAATAGTACCTCCATTACTGATTATCTGCTGCTTTAGCCGTTTACACATATTAAGGAAACAATTAAAATTGGTAAATTTCATAAAACAAAAGAAGCAGTTGACTATACTCCCTCCATTCCAAATTATCTGTAGCTTCAGCCATGACGTTCAGTTGACGCGACAATTGACGTGGTCCTTGAAAACAAACATTTACTTCCCATTTTTCTTCTCTTAAAATGGATCAAAATATGAAAAATCAACAATCCATGTCAACTGCCATGTCATCACTTAATGTTCCACGTAATCAATTTAACAACCCAGTTAACAACAATGACTGAATTGACCCAAACCTATAAGTACGACTAAATTGATCGTGTTTGAAGTAGAGGGACCAAATTGACTTTTTCTTGTAAATACAGGGACCTATCGGGTATTTTAACCTATTAGAAGATAATTAAAATTGCTAAATTTCATAAAACAAAAAAAGCAATTGATCGACTATACTACCCTCTTATTAAAAGAACATAAAAACTTGTTGTAATATTTATTAGGAGTAGTTAGTAGTTGAAGAATGATATTGTTGGAAAAAAATAATCAATAGTGTCTTGAAATCCTAAAGTGACTATTTATACCTCAATTTACAATTGAGGGTAAATTGGTCTTCACATAAATATTATTAAGATGTGTGGTCAGGATTTAATTAAAAATCCTGAAGAAACTTAGTTTCTGCACCACCCTACTTCTGATAGAATTAGGAAAATCTTGTAATTAATTAATAAGGGCCGGAAATTATTAATTATTTATTAAATAATAATCATTTTCAGAATAATTATTATTAAATTTACCTTCAGTGCCGCCCTTGCCTAAGGAAGTGGTATGATAGGAGGCAGTTTCCTTTAATGCTGTTGTCATCTAGGAAGACAAGGAGTAAAAAGGGAAGTTGTATGCCATCATCCCATAAGATGGAAAATATCTTATGGACTCACATAACAGGGCCCAAATTCATCTCCCATGATGAGGAGAGGCCACCCTCCTCTCTTAGGAAGGCTATTTTCTTCTTCCTGCACGAAGGAGGCAGAGAGCTAAAGTTTGTCAGTAAGAGAAACACCTATCTAAGTAAGAAAGGCATGAGATTTTCAACCTCATACCTCCTCAACATAATCGACCAAGTACAATGAAGAAATCGCCTAGCCCTTTCCCTTTCCCCGGGAGGGAAAACTACAACTTTTGCATTTTGTTCAATTAAGGACAAAATGGTAAAATTGATCAATTGAAGAGGCAAGAAGCTGCGATTTCAACAAGGGAGCATACCATTATGATCCTTGAGTCATGTAGATCATCTTGGTAAAATTTCACCTTATTCTAACATCGGTGTAAAAATTTATGCACGGTTTTCAGTTAAGGATAGTTTGGGGAGGAAAGCCAAATTCACCATGAAAACATGATGATTTTCGACTAAGTCTTTTCCTAATATCATATTAGGTTGATTAAGTCATGTTGGTGAAATTTTGGTTTATTCCGACTTCGTTTGCAACTTTTGCAGTATTTTCAGTTAAGGACGAGTGGCTTTGTCACCCTGGTTTAAGCCATTTTCTTAACTGAGTATTATTTTTATAAATTGATGAGCTAAATATGACTAAGTAAAGATAATTTCGTGGCTTAGATGATAAAAGTTCACGTCTTGATGTCGGAAGGCCAATTCTTAGTCAAATTAGTTGATTTCAGCACAAAGGAAGCAACAAAGGTATATTGAAGTGTGATAGGAAGAAGGAGAAATCATCCATCATCTATCAAGAAGGAAAATTGTCGTCCTCCCTCAAGAGGGAAGATGCCCTGGAGTTCTTTCCTCCCTCCTCCTAGCTGTTGGAAGAAAACAGAAAAGAAGGAAGTTTCACTACACTTTCCTATAAGTTGTCATCTCCTAGGGAGGAGGAATTCGCCTTCTTCAGCAAGTCAAGCCCATTAAATGCAAGGCCCATGCCGCCCCCTATATAAAGGGATCAATCCCAAAGCTTCAAACAGATATCACTCATCTCACAAACCAGCTCCTGCAGCTACAAACTTGCTCCGCGCAAAAAACCAAGCTCCGTGCTTATTTTACTCTCAAAAGCTTCGCGCTTTTCCTCTTGTTCATCACAAGGTATTACTCGTTCTTCAATATTTCCTTGTTTCAATCCTGTCTCCGGACTCCCAAACACTCTTTTAGTGTTATTTCCTTATTTCACTCTTGTCTCCGGACATAAAAACACTGTACACGTGTTTCTCTCTCAGCAATAACAATCAGTTGTTATTTTTCTCTCAATCTCAATTAAGGAGATCTCTTGTAACGCAATTTAAGAAGACTTTATCTTGTGGATCCAATGATTTAAATGCTCCGGTGTGAGTTTGATTCAGTCCCCACAAATCGCTCTGATCTTTAATCTGCTGCTCCGCGCACCAGCAACATGTTTCTACAACGTTTTTGTCAATTTCAGCAATTGACTGAAACGCCCCTACACTGTCAAAAAGTTTTTAACGCGAAAACTCCCAAAGAGATTTTGGGCGAAACATGTTTCACTCTCAATTTTTCTGTGCTACATTGGATTGCCCCACTTCAGCCGCACCAACATCTCTTTTTGGCACGCCCAGTGGGACCAACAAGGATTGCTTCTCAACTCGGCAATGTTCAAAGGCTTTTCTCTTCACAAGTCAGAGATCCCCGTCTTTACTCTCAACTTTTCGTGCTACGTTGGACTGCCCCACTTCGGCTGCACCAACATCTCTTTTTGGCACACCCGGTGGGACGCAACAAGAACATGTCTTCTCAACTCGGCATCTCCAAGAATTTCTCTCTCTCAAGTCGGTGATCCCCGGCTCCCTCTCTCTCCTCTTAAGTTCACGGTGTCCACCTCCAGGAAGGTCCACACCAACAACTCCCTTCAACGTTCAAGCTGGGACACAACAACTTGTCTTCCCACCTCAACGTCGTGAAGGTCTACTTTCTCTTTACTTTTTTTTCGCATTTTTACTTTTTTTTTCCTACAACACAGCTATGCCGCCTAAGGGAGGAAACAAGAAACCTCAAAATTCCTCAAGCCAAAGCCCACTCGGCTCCATTGGCTTAAGGGACGAAGAGGACTCTCCTCCTAAGCAGACAAATTCTAACATGTGTCGTGCTCTTGAAGCTATTGCTCAGTTTCTTGAAAGGGTAAACACTTCTCAAGATCTCCTGATGCAACAATTGGCTCAACAAAGAGCCGACTCCCAAGAGAACATCCAACGACTCATCAACAAGTTAGACTCGAGGGGTAAAATCAACAGCTGCATGGCGCCCTGCCTGCGCCACCTCTTCAGCAAATCAACAATGAGGTGAACAACCAACAAGTTCCACCTCCATCTCCTCCTCCTCAAGGAGCCGTCCAACCTGGACTGGGAGGTGAAAATGCCCTGGTGAACCCTCAACAAGAAGGTGTTGACAATGTTGCTGACAACGTTGAAGAGGAGGTCAACAATGTTGAACCTCGAGCTGTAGCCTATGTACCACCTCATGTCAGGAATGGCAATGTTAATGGTGCGAGGAATGGCCATCAACGCCATCCACCTCAAGTTGCTGATGTACAAGGACCAGTCAATCAAAACCACATCAGGGAGATGATTGAAGACATGATTGGCCCAGCTTACAGAAGAGTTGGAAGGCCATCATTCCAGAAGCCTTATCCTGAGGAGTATGATAGACTCTATCCTCTCCCTCGAGGATACAAAGTTCCTGACTTCACGAGCTTTTCTGGAACTTCAGTGAACAGACTACTCTACAGCACATTGCTCGCTTCACTACGTAGTGTGGAGAAGCTAACTCTGGTTACCACAAACTCCGTTTGTTTCTAAACTTTGTCAAAGGAGCAGCCTTGACGTGGTATATCAACCTACCACCCAACTCAATAAGGACTTGGGAAGAGATGGAGAGATTGTTCCATCCACAGTTTTATAGAACTGAACCAGAAATCTCCATGGCTGAGTGCTACGCCTCTATCAGAAGAAAGAGAAGTTAGCTGAAGATTACTTAGCTCGATTCAAGAAGCTAAGGAACATGTGTCGCACACATCTCCAGGAGGTAGAGTTCGTGCGCCTAGCTCAAAATGGACTTGACATAGAACTTCGAAAGAAGTTTGAAGGAGTTGACTTCTGAGACTTCTTTGAGATGTCAACCAAGGTGACAAGATATGAGACTCTCCTATGAGAGGACAATGAAAGAAGAAGTTCATCTTATGGCACTTACTATTAAGAGCCAAATTTTGAACTTGGAGTTGTTGAGGTTAAAACTGATCAACCCATTTAGTATCCATGTCTAATAAAGGCAGGAGTGGGACACCCTCAAACACAAGAGAGGTATGCTGGCATGTACCAGAGGCAAGCAGAGAAGAAACCTTATGATGGAAGCAGGACTTATTCATTTGACACCTCAAAAACATATGAAGTCTTTGACTTTCTACATAAGTCTGGTATGTTCAAGCTTCCTCCTAGACACGTTCTTCCTTCACCTGAGGACCTCAAAGTGTAGACACCCATTTTTGTCTTGTATCCTTTAATTTAAATCAATTTATTTCTTATTTGGGCATTAGGGTCACCTCGAGGCATTTTAGTCATTTGGATATTCGGGGGCATTTTGGTCATTTTAGTTCACTTTAAATTTAGATTAGCTAATTCATCTCTTAGTCATCTAAATTGCATTAGAAAAACCCAAAAAGATCTTGATGTGCACCTTTGGCATTTTTGCATATTTCATGGCTTAGCTTCATTTAGTAATTTCGTATTGTTGCATTTTAATCATATAGCCTAAGCCCGTTAAGCAATGGATCTAGTTTTCAATTGGCATTTTTATATCCAATTTATTCTCATGTTCCCTTTAATTATATCAATCATATGCATATTTTCACATTAGTCACATTGGTCATATTCATGTTCATTTATCATTAAGCATACTCATTTTTTTTATTATCATGTCATTTTGTCTACTAGTCATGTGTATACATTCAAGTATTCATATGCATAATACCTACGAGTCCTGCATTGACCTATTTCATTCCATAGTTTGCATATAATCAATTATCATGTATTAAAAGTTTCTGCAGCAATAAAAAAGAATTAGTGAATTGCATTTGCATAAAAAAAATTCAAACACAAACAAGTCATGTTCGTACATTGTACATACATATACATTACAAAAATCCAGGAATTGTTGCATTCTTAAATACAAGAAATAAAAACATTGCTACATTTCTTTTGCCCATTTGAGATGTTTCCTTGCCTCCGGTGCAGCCCCTATTCCTCTCTTTCTTGTACATCGGCGGACATTAAAGGCTTTTCAAATGCAGCCTTAGAAGGAAGACTCCTAATCCTGCAGGATGATGCAAGAAAAGAGGCAAGAAATGTTCCCTATGATCCAAAAGCATGTACACTATTGATTAGTGTACACACAAAGGGAGCCAAAAGAGTATGTATGCTTGGGGAAAAGAGCTTACTATTGGCCATATCGAGCACAAGGTGTGAGATCCAGTCTCAGCCTTGAAATGTCAACAAAGGCATGAAGAAACAAGAGCAAACATGTTAGTAATTGACATGAGAAACTGCGAGGAAAATGCAAAACAAAGACAAGACCAAATTAGGGCAATAGCTTGAACAAGTATAACAATGCAGTAGGATAAGGTGGTGAATGAGTCCTAGGTACACATGTCAACAAATGCAAGTTTTGATTAAAGGGTTTAGCAGGTAGCTCGCACCATCAGAGTCAGCAAAGGCAGACACCAAGTTCAATTGGAAAGCAAGATGAAAACACCAAAGACAGGGCATTCTAATGAAAACAATGGAGGGAATTCAACATGAGAATTAGGCAAATGGATCAGTCATGACAACAAAACCAACTGTAAAAGGGCAAGCAATCTAGAAGAATCAAGATCGCATATCATCACTTTCAAATTTTCAAAGCAACATGCATCTCCAGATGACTTCAGGCAAGCATTTGCGCATGACAGTATGAACAGAGAAAGTAAGACAATGTTTGGCAGAATGTGCAGCAAAATTAGGAAAACAACGCCATTATGCAGGAACACAAAGGCTCATTAACCAGCAAATCATCAAGTAGCATGAATAGGCCTCATGGCAGAGACATTCGGGCACACTTTTATTTCCGAAGTATTAAACACATGGTATCAAGAGCAATGGTTAAAGCTACAAAGTCAAAGGATCAAGGGGATCCAAGCAATAACAGACAAGGACAGTTGCAAACAGTATACTCAACATACAATCACAGGGAAACCAAGCCAGGAAATCATAGAGAGAGGCTATAAAAGAAGCTACCTAAGATGAAATCCTTAGGCCATCCCATCGAGGCCAGCTTGGCATCATTCTTCTTGGCCCAAAACAGTTAGCCACAGAGAGATGAAAGGGCACCTCGATGACACGTCCCCTGCCAGCTCAGCAACCTTACCACACGTGTCATCTCTTTTCTTCCCTGATTTTATCTCCACAGGTTCATGAATTAGCTGCAGAAGAGACAAAATTGGTTAGCTAAGGGATAGGAAGGAAAAACAGAAAAATGGAGAAAAAGGGATAAGAAGGAAAGAGGCAAACACTCTCATACACTGAATTCTCCTACCTTCAGAGACTCTATCTCTGATCTTCTCTATCTGAAAATGATACCAATACACTCTCCTTGATTCTCTTGATTCATTGACAAAAAAAAAAAAAACACTCTGAAATTCACAAAACCCTCTCTCTCAAAAAAGGGAACAAACTCTCTCCTCACACAAGAATACAGACTCTCACTGGCAATCTCTTTCGTTTTTGGAACCCACAAA
This sequence comes from Corchorus olitorius, assembly GCA_001974825.2. Classification (NCBI taxonomy): domain Eukaryota; kingdom Viridiplantae; phylum Streptophyta; class Magnoliopsida; order Malvales; family Malvaceae; genus Corchorus; species Corchorus olitorius. Next base: position 51,913 of record AWUE01020987.1, on the reverse strand, counting down.
TTCTAAATCCCCAGATTCATACATACACAGAAAATCTCTCATATTTTTACACTCCCTTCTTGATTACATAGATCGAATAATCTCTCTCTCGACCCTCTCTCGGAGCTTTCGCAATTTCCCCTCAAAAATGAAGAGTTAGGGTTTACTATAAAAATGGAGGTTTCCGGGTTCATTAATGGAAGGATTTCAAAGGTGGGCATGAGAAAAAATTGTTTAAGTTTCCGGGATTTGACGATTTTGGGTTCGGGTGATGCTTGATTGAAGGATTCAAAGGTGGTTTTCGGGAAAACTAAGCTTGGATTCGAGCTTAGGGGATGACGGTGACCATCTCTAGAGATTAAGAGGGCGAATGACAGTCGTGGACAACTCCGGTGTGGCTGTGGTACAGAGGTCCGATGGTGGCGCGATCACGGTTGAGAGAAGGGCTTGGCGGTTCAGAGAAGAAAGAAGCAAGAAGTCTGAAAATGATCAGTAGGGTTTAGTATTTATACTAACCCAAGATCCGGCCCAAAGCTTGACTCGAGTTCAAAACCACCAGACCCGACCCGCTGAGTTGGGTATGATTTCTTGTATTGGGCTTTTAATCAATTTGATGCTTGGTTTTCTATTGATTATAATAATTTTGGTTAGATTTAAACTTTTTAGGCTCAAATAATGAATATTGATGATTATGTAGGTTTTAAGGTTCTAATTTGATAACTTCCTTGATCAAGATGTTGCCTTTGATTCTTTATTGCATGGATTGAGCATAAAAGAACAATGAAAATGATGATTGAGATTTGTTTTTGCTTGGAATCCATTTGGGTTCAACTTGAATTTAAAAATTAAGTGTTTTGTATAAAATTTTGATTTTTGAGTTGGAAATAATTTGAATTGATTTATTGATTTCTAATTGAGCTAATTTTGATTTGAAAATTGAGATCTTATCTTAAAGTTAAGATTTTTTCTTAAATTAAAGTTAGCATGAAAGTGGTATGTTGAACCCTTTTAGGTTAATTTTAATTTTGAAAAAACAAAACTTGGAGTTAAAGATCAAAATTTTTCAAATTGAAAATAACTTGAAAGAAATTGATGAATCCTTTTGAATTAACTCCAATTTGAAAATTAAGATTTTAAGTTTGAAGACTTGTTTTTTTAAGTTGATTCAATTAAGTTCTAATTTGATTCATACGTGTCCAATAATTTGTATTCCCATTTGTTCAAAGACTCAAACTTATTCCTCTGTTTGCTTTGGTCCCTGATTTAGGGTTTGCTTGCTTCTTGATGCAACTTGATTCTTGATTTACATTATTAATATACAACTTGTACCTTTGTGTTCCCTGAATTTTGCTAATCTTTTACTTGACGTGTAGAATTGTCCCCAGTCTGTCCAATTTAACCCTTAGGCTCTCATTTCTTTAAGTAATTTGTTATTTAAGTTATCGGCTTAATTAAGCCCTTGGGATTTGTAATAATTTAGTAATTAGTGTAGTGGTAAAGTAGAGATCAATCATATGCATTCATGTCATACATGTTATATGTTACCTCGCTGTGTTCATAATGCATTAACATTCGTCTTTTGCCGAGATGAAGGACCTTTCAGATAAATGTACTCGGGTACGAATTTCTGGGAGCCCCTTCTAGATCGGTCTCTTCCCTAAATACCCTCATAATGCGTGGCAAGGGTTTTATGGAGTTGACTTTGGGTAGACTTGTGTTAATGCATGTAATTAAAATCAGTCTTTCATGCATTTTAATTGTCATTCATGTGAGTTAGATAAATAAGAATCAGTAAACAGTCGTATTTTACAATGACAGGTGGGCCCCAAATAAATGTACTCGGATACGAATTTTTGGTCCTCGCTCAGAGATTGGATTATTCCCGAGATACCCCCATAATGCGTGGGAAGGGTCTCGGGTTAATTTCAAGTATACCGCTGCTTACTGATCAAATCAATTAAAATATACCTTTGCATGCATCATTCCATTATCATTACATTAATTAAGGTGTAGGTCAAAAATTGAAAAGTCAAATTCAAAAAGTCCGTTTTTCCTTGTCAGCATTCCTAATTTGCCCTTCCGCATTAGAAGGTGTTGTCCAAAGTTGTCTACTCTTCCTATTTTGCCCTTCCTCATCGGAAGGTGTTGTCAGCAGTTCCAGTTTGCCCTTTGCCATCGGAAGGTGTTGTCAGCATTACCAGTTTCCCCTTCCTCATCGGAAGGTGTTGTCAGTATTCCAGTTTGCCCTTCCCCATCGGAAGGTGTTGTTCAAGTCTGCTTTACCCAAATTGCGCTTCCCCATTGGAAGGTGTTGTTTTAATTCTTGTTTTGCCCATCCCCACCGGAAGGTGTTGTTTAAATCCCTAGTTTGCCCTTCCTCATCGGAAGGTGTTGTTAATCCAGTCTGCCCTTCCTCATCAGAAGGTGTTGTCTAAATTTCCAGTCTGCCCTTCCTCATTGGAAGGTGTTGTCTACATTTCCCAGTTTGACCTTCCTCATCAGAAGGTGTTGGCGAGTTTTCCAGTTTGCCCTTCCTCATCGGAAGGTGTTGTTTACATTTCCCAAGTTGCCCTTCCTCATCGGATTGTGTTGTCAAGTTTCCTAGTTTGCCCTTCCTCATCGGAAGGTGTTGTCGAGTTCACTAGTGTGCCCTTCCTCACCGGAAGGTGTTGTTTATCATTTCTCAGTTTGCCCTTCCTCATCGGAAGGTGTTGTTCCTATTCCCTTCACGTCATTCCTGGTACATGTCATATTTCAACATAATAAAAGGTTTCAATTCACTTGAAACAAAGAAAAATCAAAACATAGGACTAAGAACTAAAATCAACCTTTTTATTTTAGACCCACATCAGATCTAGGTAGACTTAAAGGTACCGTCTCTTGACGGGTGTGCTGGGGGTACTCATCCTTCCCCAGGCGTAATCGACTCCCAAACCTAGATTCAGGTGACAAGACCGGACCTATAGGTTTAGTGGTTCCCTTGCCAAGCTTTGGACCTCATTAGGCTGGTTAGGTCAATTAGGTGACTAATCACACCTTAGAATTTTGATTAGTGGCGACTCCTCTTTTTCAGTCGTTTCGGTAGGGTTTGTACCCCGAACCTGAACGTTGCACAAAGGAAGAGAGTACTACAAGTACCATGACTCCTGGAGGCATCCAACCAACAACTGTACTATATTCAAGAATATAGTACAAGAGAAGATAGAAAGAGGAATCCTGAAGTTCCCTAAAGCACCCAAGAAAGACATGGGAGTTGACAAGAATCCTTTCGTAGCTCCTATACACATGGTCACATTCAACTTCCCAAAGGATGGAAAACTGGCTAGTTAGGAAGCTGAGAAAGTTGAAACAACACCAATGAAGGCAACTTTGGCTCCAAGGGATTCCTTGTCAGCCAACCCTCAACATGAAGGTAAGTTTCATCACCACTCTGCTAAGATAAAGAAGTTGGTAAATAAAACTAAGTCTAAGACTCCGAGTCTTCATTCAGATCGGCTTCGGTATACAGACATGGCCGCTGATAGACTTAAAACACCAAGAAGGAGGCTGTAACTTTTCTCATCTGAAGATGAAGAAGAACCTGTGAAACATCATGATATTTCTTCAAATAACGAAGTTCGAAGGAAGTTGGAATTTTCATAAAAAAATCCACTCTAAAAGGAGGAGAAAAGCAAAACAAAGTATGTTCCTAACTCGGGGGGCAAGCCAGAAGCTTCTCTTCCTCCTCATAAGTAAAGCAAAAGGGACTTTGCAGAATCATCATCAAGGATGGCGCCACATTCCTTTCATCTCAACACATCTACTCCTCACAAGGTGAAGAAATCTTCCAAGAGAGAACATGAACAACAACCACAAGTCGAGATTCATTTGAAGTCCTACTCGAAGAGGACCAAGAATGAAATCAGACCATGGTTGGATCATAAGAAGAAAGAATATCACCATGCAGCTATGAAGAAGTAAATGAAATTGCGAAGAGACCATGCAAAACCAAGAATGGTTAAGCCACCATCAAACACTCAAAAGGGTGTATGGCGAAGAGTTCAACATCCCAAGTATCCTGTTCAAAAGAACAGAAAGACTTGGAGAAGACGTGAACTTCGAAGAAGAGCGAAGGCTCGAAAGGAAGAAGAACTTGACGCCATGCAAGTTGATGAGAGTGGATGTGAGCTTTCAAAAGAGTCACCACCCGTGAACGAAGTTGATACATCCCTTATGGACCTAGCAGACATGGGAGTGAAGCTATGCAAGGAGAAGATCATCTCTGAAGAGGCAAAGCTCAAGAAGAGAGGACTAGAGCTGAATAAAAAAGAAATTGAACTCCAAGATCGAAGACAAGCTCTGATTGGCATAGTCTATGGCAATGAAGATTATTCTTGCTAAGAACTAGCTGAAAAGGGCACTATAAACGAAGAGGCAGTTCTTGCTTACAGAAGACTAGCTATGATAGCACTCGCCATAGGAGATGAAGATGAAGATGACTTCGAAGTCTGTAGTGTTGATAATGACTCATACTACAGTAAGTTTCCTTATGAGGCTCTGTCAAGAAGACTTGAAGATTGGCCACCACATGAGGCCACTCAAGACTTACTTCACATCGAAGAAGGCATGTCACCATGCCAAATATCAATTTTGCTTGAAAAATGGAAGTTAGATAAGGAGAGAAAAGAGTTTGAAGCTGAGAGGATAGAACATATCAAAGCTGAAAATATTCTCTTCCAAAGATTAGAAGCAATAGATGATGCTGCATGACAACTCCTCCGAAGGGTCATCATTGAAGAGCTCAACATAAAAACAAACAAGACCTTAGGAAATCTAAATGAAGAGCAATGCACTCCCCATTGGGAGGATAATGGCCCCACTAACATTGAGGATGCCATACCAACTCCATCTGATTAAAACTTGATGTGTGATGAGAGTTTCGGAGAAATGCCTGACGCCATGAGTGAAGAAGAGACCTTAGCTACTGAAGACTTTGACAACAAATATGTTGATTCAATGGCCTTTGCGCAGTTCATGGTTAATCTCAACCATACTACCCTCACTCTTCCTTGGACATTTGCTGCTAGATTGAAAGAGCGTGTGGAATCATTTGAGCCACCCTCTTATCAAGAGATTGAAGATGTCTTCGAGATTCCTTCGGAAAAAGAAGAAGACTCGAGGGGCAACAACTCAGATGATGCTAAAGCCATAGTCTTCATCAAGCTTGATGAAACTGCTACTTGCCACATCAAGCCTTTGTATATCAAAGCTCATGTTAATGGCATCCCCATAAATAGGGTACTTGTTGATAATGGTACAAAAGTGAATCTCATTCCCTATTCATCATTAAAGAAGCTTGGCAAGTGCACCGATGACTTGATCAAGTCAGAGGTCACTATGAGTGATTTCTCTGGCTCCATCAAGAAGACAAGAGGCATATTGCCTGCTCAGCTAACCATTGGGTAGAAAACATCCCTCTCTGCCTTCTTTGTGGTTGATTCTTCATCAACTTACAACATGGTACTTGGTAGAGATTGGATTCACTCCAATTGGTGTGTCCCATCATATTTACACTAACTGTTGATGTTCTGGAATGGCACTGAAGTTGAAGTGGTCAAAGCAGACAATGGACCATTCAAAGTCGAATCAAATGCACTTGATGTGAGGTTTCATGATGGAAGCACTGAACCAATCAGGTTCATGGGCCAGGACAAGTATGGCCAGCCATATCCCATCATCTCCACTGGAGAAATCAAACAAGAAGCCTTGAAAGAGGTAATGGAAAATCTTGTGCGGCCTGATGCTTTGATCCCTTTCAAGCCGCTTCCATGTGCTCCTATCATAGAGGAGATCCCATGAGTACACAGCCTAAAGAGGTTGTGTTAGCCAACAACATCTTGAAAAAGTTGTCGACTTTGGCCTTAGACATGAAGCTCCAAAGCTTAGAGGACTCAGCCGCCCCATCAGCTAACACAGCCTATCAAAGTGTTGAAGACATACAAGACGAGATCAGCATGGAAGAACTTGACCATGCTCCCATGAAACTTGATGATCTCAAGGCTGAAGTACAAGATCCTTTACTCGAAGTGAATCTTGGCACAGAAGACAAGCCTAGGCCGACAGACATAAGTCAATTGTTGGCCGAAGAAGACAAGCCACGCTTTGTAGCCTTGTTAAAGGAATACAAAGATTGTCTCGCATGGGACTATGACGAAACGGCTAGCTTAAGTCATGATTTGGTGGAGCATCGCCTCCCAATCATTGAAGGATATCGTCCCTATCAACAACCTCCTAGAAGAATGACTAATGATGTCATTCTTAAAGTTAAAGAGGAAGTTGAAAGGCTCCTTAAAGCAGGATTCATCCGTACCGCAAGGTATGTTGAATGGATTTCAAACATAGTTCCTGTAGTTAAAAAGAACGGTAAAATCAGGGTGTGTGTTGACTTTCGTGACTTGAATTCAGCCACCCCTAAAAATGAATATCCTATGCTTGTTGCAGACTTATTGGTAGATGGAGCCGCCCAACATCGATTATTATCCTTCATGGATGGACACAGTGGCCACAACCAGATCTACATAGCAGAGGAGGATGTTCCAAAGGAAGTTTTTCGCTGTCCAGGCGCAATCAGCACTTTCGAGTGGGTAGTTATGCCCTTTGGACTTAAAAATGCTGGTGCAACCTATCAAAGAGCAATGAATGCCATCTTCCATGATATGATCGAAAAATTCATGGAGGTATACATAAATGATGTTGTGGTTAAGTCACATAACCACCTTGACCATATTGATCATCTAGGGCGCTCATTTGAAAGAATGAGACAACATGGCTTAAAAATGAATCCATTGAAATGTGCTTTTGGTGTTGTTGCAGGTAATTTCCTTGGATTTTTCGTTCATCAACGAGGCATCGAGATAGACCAAAACAAGGCAAGAGCCATCATACAAGCAAAGCCGCCCACCTCCAAGAAGGAACTTCAACGTTTCCTTGGACAAGTCAACTTCTTATGAAGATTCATCTCCAATACTACTGGTAAAACCAAGGCGTTTTCACCACTGTTGAAGTTGAAGGACAAGGAAGAATTTCAATGGAACGACGAACACCAAGAAGATTTCAAGGTAATCAAGAAGTACTTAGCTTCGCCTCCTGTCTTAGTTCCTCCTAAGAAGGATAAAACCTTGTGCTTGTATGTCTCAGCCACTGCATCTTCTATAGGATGTTTGTTGGCTCAAGGATTAGGAAAAGGGAAGGAACAAGCAGTATACTACTTAAGTAGGACTCTTACTGATGTAGAAACCAGATATAGTCCTATTGAGAAGCTTTGTTTGTCACTTTATTTTGCAGTAATAAAACTTAGACATTACATGCACTACTTTAATGTCTGTGTTATTGTCAAAACTGACATAATAAAGTACATGCTAACTCGACCTCTCCTTAAAGGCCGATTAGGAAAATGGTGCCTAGCACTTTCTGAGTTCAGCTTCAAGTATATAACTCAAAAGGCAGTGAAAGGGCAAGCTATTGCTGACTTCCTAGCCGACCATCCCTGCTTGGACTTGGGTGAGGAGTTTGAAGATTTGAACTTAGTCATGGAAGTGTCTTTGATACCGTGGATACTTGAGTTTGATGGTTCCAGCACTACTAACTCAGCAGGTGCATGAATTGTAATCACTTTTCCTGATGATGAATATACCATGATGGGATTCAACTTAGACTTTGATTGTAGTAACAATCAAGCTGAGTATGAAGCACTCATCATTGGTTTGGAGTTACTCAGGGAGATGCAAGTATCCACAATGCACATCAAAGATGATTCTCTGCTAGTAATCAACCAACTTACTAGGAAGTTCAATTGCACAAGTCCATCTTTGTTACCCTACTATACAATGGTAAAGCAATTATTGGAGAAATTTGATGATGTACGAGTATAACATGTCCCTAGACATCAAAATGAATTTGCAAATGTTGCTGCACAACTTGCATCTGGTCTTACATTCCAAGACGACATTTGGAAGAAGTTGGTGAATGTCGAAAGAAGGAGCATGCCTTCAACATTTACCAGGGACAATGTGTTTGAAGTGTACAACATAGTATACAGACTTGATGATTGGCGCCATCCATTCCTTGATTATCTTCAAAATCCATCAATAAGGGTTAGCAGAAGGATAAGGACTTTGGCTGTATACTATATTGTCTTAGCCGATGAATTGTATCGAAAAAGCTTAGACGAATCTTTGATGAGATGTGTAGACAATGAAGAAGCTAAGAAAGTCATCAAGGATGTCCATGAAGGCTTATGTGGAGCACATCAAGCTGGAAGAAAGATGAGATGGCTAATACGCCGTCATGGTTTTTATTGGCCAACCATCATGAAAGACTGTATGGAATTTGCCAAGGCTGCTAAGCTTGTCAAAAGTATGGTCCTATTTGGAGACTTCCATCAGAAGAGCTACACTGTATAATAAAACCTTGGCCATTCAGGGGATGGGCAATTGACCTCATTGGAAAGATTTACCCACCGGCCAAGGGAGGTGTCTGCTTTATTATAGTTGCCACGTATTACTTCACCAAGTGGGTGGAGGCAAAAGCATTGAGTGGTATAGCTCATAATGACATCAAGAAATTTATCAAGGGAACACATCATCGATCGCTTTGGGATTCCAGAAACTCTCACTACTGATCAAGGTACCAACTTTGATGGTGAGATTACAATGAATCTGGAAAGAAAATTTGGCCTAAAGTTCACTAAGTCCACGCCATACTATGCACAGGCTAATGGACTGGCCGAGGTTTTTAACAAAGTAATGATAGACATCATAGAAAAGATGATAAAAGACAAACCTGGTAAATGGGATAGCATCTTGACTAAGGCTCTGTGGGCATATTGAATGTCACAACGCTCGAGCACTGGTGTAAGTCCATTTAGCCTAACATATGGTTATGATGCGATGGTTCCTATGGAACTTTGGGCTAAGTCAGCCAGAGTTGCATTTCAAAATAAATTGCAGTGGTATGACTACAATGATGCCATGATGATCGAGCTTGAAGACCTTGACTCTGAAAGATTGGATGCTCTGAATCACCTGCAAGCACAAAAGAAGAAGGCAGAAAGAAGTTGTAACAAGAAAGTTCGTGGACGAAGTTTCATCGAAGGCGAATTAGTATGGAAAGCTTTCTTGCCTATTGATCGAGCTAAAATTAGCCCTATTTTTATGATCATTTTCCTATACTTTTTGGTATTTATATGTGTGATTTAACCCTATTTTGTAAGTATTTATGTTTTTAGGTCTTGAAGACAAGAAAAGTGGAAACTTGTAGTTTTTCACTCTTTTTGGAGCTATTTTGATGACTTTTTGCACAAATATGGACTTAGCAATTTGGAGTAAAGATTTGGAGATTTGAATCTCGTGATTGAAGATTTATTGAAGATAATTGAAGAATTGAAGACTATTGAAGAATTATCTCAAGAGGCAATAATTGAAGATTGAGCTTAAATTGCGAAGGATTGAAGACAAATTAATGAATAAGCTCGGAAGCTTTGGAATTTTGGATATTTTATATGGGATAATACTCAGCCCATATAAGCCTACAATTGGAATTAAAAACCCAATTTGTGCCGCCTATATCCAAAAAAATATCCAATTCCCGCATATTCCCGCTACTAGTCCTAATAGGATTAGGATTCAGCGCAGTCTTGGTAAAATGGCCATAACTTTATGCTCAGATGTCCGTTTTAGGCCCGTGAGTAGGCGTTGGAAAGCTAATTCTGAGATCTACAACTTTTCTTTGAAACCCAAGACTCAGTTCTGCCATCTTCAAGCCCGACATTGCCATAGAAGTTACTGTGCGATTCCAGAATTTTCCAGGATCCTATTTTCACTAGGATTTCGGTTCTAGGAAGACTTTTAAGCCAACTTGGAGAACAAGTCAGCCCCTAAAACGTCCTAGAGTCCTATCTTAAGTATAATTGGAGTCTTTAGGTTAATTTTCCACTATAAATACCCACCTTATGTAACCCTAAATCACAATCTTTCTTTTCATCTTTATCTTAGAAAATATTCTAGTTCTTCTTCTAGTTTTAGGCTAAGAGTGCCGCACCCTCTCTTTGCATAGAGAGGGGCGGAAATCCTAGGGGTTTTCTAAGGAGGTTCCGCCCCCTTCAAGTCTTGTAAGTTTTCTTAAGTTTCTTATGGATTTTCCTAAATCCATGAGTAGACAAATTCTTAATACTTCATATCCTTTGGTGAATTCAATCAATAAATTATGGTGAGATTTGTGTGCTTATAATTTAATGTTTGTTTTTGATTGATAGTTTGTTAATCTCTATTTTAATGCCATGATCTTGATAATTATTGATTTATGTGGCCACTAATGATGTAATTGGATAGATCTATAGTTAGATCAAGCTTAGATGTAGGAAAAACATGTTATATGGAGCATAGCAATCAAAGAATGGATCAAAATCATTAATAATGTTAAGAAATAATTTGCGGAAGCGAAAGAAATCAAACCAGGATCTTGGTGGGTCAATTACGATGTTTCTTGATCTTCGATACTCGTGGTGGACTTCTGCTACAGGGATGAGCAGAAATTCACTCTTCACAGTGCAAAAACCCTTTTTGCTTGACAATAGAGGGAAAAGCTTTTCTGTAGAAAATTCTAACTTTCTGATGAAAAAAAAAATAAGAGATTAAACTTACGTAGTTTTATTTTTCTTTTTTATATGTGAGTGGTTGTATTCCACTTGAATACTAGCTAGATCATTTCTGATATAATTCCCAAGGAATTTTATTCAGAAATCATCTCTAATTATTTCTAATTATCTTGTTAATTTAATCTTAATAAAATTAGCAAGATAATTCCTTTGTTGGTCTGGACCATCATGGGTGTAAAACCCAAATGTCCAACATCTCCCACTCATACATGATGGGCGAGCCATCATAAAGCCTTCTAAACCATCCCAATGCCAAGTTCATACAGGTTAATGAACCGTGCGACCACTGAGTACACCTTGAATTTCGGGAGCTCTATACTAGGAACTCGTTAGAGCCAGCATAGAGACATCTAACCTTTTATAAAGAAATTTAGTGTCTCATGTACCCTAGACCAATTTAATCACATCAGATTGAGTATCTCAAAATCCCTCACTGAGCATACAAATCAATCTTTCCTAATGTTGCAACATATATTCACATTATGTCAAAGCTCTCAAAAGCGACATAATGGGTCGACCTTGAATATAGTGCATGACGTGATTCAAATTGTCTTCCCTCTTGGCCTTATGTCACTTGGTTTGAAACAGACTGCTTTCCCAGTAATGCCCCGTAGAACCGAATCATCCATGGTCTTAGGTAACATACCAAAGTAGCAAACGTCCATTCCACACCTTATGACATAGTCAAAGGTCACTAAAGGCACAATGTCACATGGTGAAGAAGTAGGGATCCATTCTTCCACCTCCTATATAGGTTGTCAGAGCACATGTAGTATGATATACATGCTACAGCGGAGTGTCTCTTTTTCTAATAAGAGCACATGTCAAACTTAACACTGTACAGAACTTAGTCTAGTCCCTTCCTTTAGCACCTAATCTGGGCATCCTATTTGCTCGCCTTCTTAGGCGCCAAATTAGATCTCACATCTGGCTTACTTTACAGGCTAAATGGATTGTGGGTCAATCCATTTTCGGTCCTTTAGTCAATCCTTACTATATTGACCTCATCTTGGCTCCAACCAAGGCGACATCTTAATTATGCTCTTGCCGATCTCAATAAGCACTAGTAGCTTGTGTCTCATCTTTGCTCACCCCTCATAGGCGCCAAAGGCGATTGCTCATGTGAGTGAGCCAATCTAAAGCCTGTTGACATACTTCTAAATCTTGTGTGCATATAATTCATCATAGAATAAATGCATGACTTTTATTAATATCCAGAAACGAAGAGTTCAACATAAATGATCAAAACAGCATAATCACCATCGACGTAGTCCTAAAGACTTTACATGAGTCACATAAGCGTCCCTAGGAATAGGCTTAGTTAAGGGATCAGCAACCATATGACTAGTAGATATATGTTTTAAGATCACTTCCTTTTGTGCTATTAAATCCCTAATGTAGTTGTTCCTCATATCAATGTGTTTGGTTCTACCATGATACTTTGGATCCTTGGTATAAGCGATTGCAGCCATGCTGTCACAATGTATGGTCACTGGATTTAAGGCGCTGGGTACTCCTAAGCTCCCAAGAAATCGCTTTAGCCAAACAGCTTCTTGCTCAGCTACAGAGCACACCATGAATTCTGCCTCCATAGTGGATAAAGCAATGCAAGACTGTTTCTTGCTGCTCCAAGTAATAGCACCACCATTGAGCAAGAATGCGTATCCCGAAGTTGATTTGCGCTCATCTAAATCACCACCCCAATCAGCATCAGTATAGGCGATTAGGTTCAATTTTGAAATGCGATAACATAGCATGTAATCAGCAGTTCCTTTAAGATAGCGCAATATCCTCTTCACTGCTTTCTAATGAGCAAGCCCAGGGTTAGATTGGAATCTACTAACCAAACCAACAACAAAGCTGATATCTGGCCTAGTGCACATCATGGCGTACATAAGACTACCAACAACACTAGAATATGGAACACGAGCCATCTGTTTCTGTTCATCAGTTGTCTTTGGAGTCAGTTGAAGACTTAAAGTCTCACCTTTTGCGATAGGAGTGTCTATGGGTTTGCAATTTTGCATCTGAAATCGTTCAAGGATCTTCTTTATATACGTCTCTTGAGACAAACCAAAAAGCCACTTTGAACGATCCCTTAGGATCTTAACTCCGAGCACATAATTTGCTTCACCCATGTCCTTCATCTCAAAATTTGAGTACAACCACTTCTTAGTCGTGACAATCATTTCCATATCATTTCCAGCCAATAATATGTCATCAACGTATAATGACAAAATGACGAAACTACCCTTGGATCTCTTAACATACACGCAATGGTCCTCTTCAATCATCTCAAAGCCATTCTGAATAATAGCTTGATGAAATCTAAGATACCACTGCCTAGATGATTGCTTTAGGCCATAAATAGATGTTCAATCTCGAAGTGATAAATGGCCTTCTTTCATACCTTCACTTGTAGAAAAATATCCATTGTTGTCCCCCTTTGAGGCTAATTGATTTCTTTTCAGATAAACCCTAATCAAGGATCACCCTCCGCACTGGGGGGTAAAGGTGAAAAAGGATCAGCATCGAAAGAAAGGGTGTGCATTCAATATTTGAATGGAGCATCCCGATAGTGATTGAGTTCACTTCATTAAGAAATTCAAAACAAAAATCAAAAAATCAATCAATCAAAAAATCAAAAAAACAAAAAAAAAAGCAAAAAACAAAAAAAAATCAAATCAAATCAAAATCAAGAGAGAATGGATTGATGGAGCAAAGGACAATTGGTATGATAAGATCCTTCACATGACAAAAATGATCCTTGATTTAAATACCCTGAAACACGTTTTTGAGCCTTTATATATCCTTTCTTTGGCAACCCAGAACCCTAGCCTACATTACGTGCCTAGTAAAAGTCCACCTTTGATCAAGTGAGGACATTCGAGAAGAGATTTTTCCTCAACAAAAATAACAGTCCTTTTTGCAAAATGTTTTGGGTCAAAACTTTTAAAAAGAGTTTTAGGGTGAATTTAGAGTTTTCCAAGCGCAAAAAAAAAAAAAAAGCTCTAGGGTGAAAACCCGAAAGGGTAATCTAGAGCAAGAATGGGAAATCCAGGAGCCATCCACAATTTCAACAAAGAAATGGAAAGTTGATACTTCTATCATAGTGAGCAATGAGTTATCTTCAAGCATCAAACGCTTCAGCTCTGCCAAAGGAAACCAATTCTTTGAAGCCATACCTTTCTTCGACCATTTTCAAATCTTAGACCTTTCACAAAGTGTTGACTCAAATCATGTCTCAGGAAAAAGTTTTCAAAACAAGAAGTTTTATAATAAGATTTCTTTCCATTTATGAGTTCAAGATCAAAATTCGCTTTCCAAAATAAAATTGCTTTCCATTTGTGAGTTCAAAATTAAAATTCGCTTTTCAAAGTAAGATGTCATCCCATTTGTGAGTCCAAGATCAAAATTCACTTTTCAAAGGGCATTTAAGCGGTGACGACCAATCCTCTTCAGAGTTCAAATTTAACAAAGTTTTCAAAGAAAATGAGTTTTTTTTCTTCCAGCCTAAACTGTTTGGGGCATATATTTAATAAGGATCATATGGGGGCAATATTTATGAAATCCATGACATGTTTTCACTTACATGATTGATATCCACATTTTAACCTTTGGTCGAATTTTTTTACAGAGATGATAAGGGAATGGATACAGGGAGTAGTGGGATAAGCAAAAGAATCTTTCGAAGCATATTATTCAAGTTAGACCCGGGGCAAAATGGAGACCTCAGCATGAGCAAGAAAATAAATTCAAGGACAAATCAAGAAGAACAAAAATGAAGCAAAGTTAAGAAAGCAAAGATTCAAAGCAACAGTCAAAAAGTTTCAATCACAACATCAGACCAGAGTTATTGGTCCTTTTTCATCATCGATCAAGAAGTTTTCAGTTGTTTTTCAAGTTGACCGCGCATTGGTCCTTCTTCATCATCAATCAAGAAGTTTTTGGTTACAACATCAGATTCAGAGTTATTCTCCAAAGGTATTTTCTTCCAAAATAACTTCCATGTGGTTCAAATTCAATTCTCCAGATTTTGCATTGGTTCCATCCGAATGCTTAGGCTTTTCCACAAGCCAAACTCGTTTCCATACGAGTCAATTATCAACATAGGCTTTTCCACAAGCCAAACTCGTTTCCATACGAGTTAGTTATCAACATAGGCTTTTCCACAAGCCAAACTCGTCTCCATACGAGTCAATTATCAACATAGGCTTTTCCACAAGCCAAATCCGTTTCCATACGGTACATTACCTTTTTAAGATTGAATTGGAAGACAGTTCAAAGGATAAGCGGAAGACGGTCCTTTTTAAGATCGAATTGGAAGACAGTTCAATGGATAAGCGGAAGACGATCCTTTTAAGATTGAATTGGAAGACATTTCAAAGGATAAGCGGAAGACGGTCCTTTTAATATTAGATTGGAAGACAATTCAAAGAAATTGATTCGGAAGACGATTCCCCAAAGATTGAATTGGAAGACAATTCAAGTTAATCGGGAGATGGTCCATTTCGAAGTAAAAAGAAAAGTAAATGCACAAAGTAGGGGCGGGTGTCTACTTCTTTGCACACTTCCTAACTCTCAAAAAGTATGCAAACTACTTCTTTGCTCACTTCTCGATAGTTAGCAAGTGCACAAAGAGGGGCAGCTGTAGACACCCATTTTTGGCCTTATATCCTTTAATTTAGGTTAATTTTATAGTAAGAGCATTTAGTAATTTTCTAAAACATTTTAGTAGGTTAGTCCTTTGAATTTTGCATTAGCATATCGCATCATATACCATTAATTTACATTAGAATCATTTTTGTCATTTTTACACTAAGGGCATTTTGGCCATTTACACGTCCATGGGCATTTTGGTCATTTACACGTCCAGGGGCATTTTAGTCATTTCAAGTACACTTCTAATTTAGATTAACTAATTCAGTTTGGTCATTTAGATTGCATTTCAAAATCAAAACCCAAAAAAATATTTTGTCTCTATTTCGTTCACCGTAAGTTGCATGGTATTTTTGTTTACGTTTTAATTAAGTCACATTCTCATGTCTTATTATCACATTAGCCTTTTACTTTAGCATATGAAGTCATTTTAGAGCCCTTTCATTTTAGGGTGAAGTCATTTTAGAGAAATCGCTCGACTTGATTTGTACTAGTTATTACTTAGATATTTCTTTGCATGGCATACATAGGACTTTAAATCATTTCGCTAAGAATAGGGAGTGCATAATGGGAACTTTGTTTCTTTATTGCCACTTCCAAGATCAAAAAGCAAAAAAAAGGTTCCATTTACACTTTGTAGTTTATCAAGTACAAAACATTTGCATTTTTCTTTTCCTTTCTTAACCACAAAAATACAAAAAATAGTAGTCATTTACATTTTCACTTTACAAAAATAGATTCGATTGCATAGTATAGTAACATAGTCATTTACGGAAAATGGGACATAGGGATTACAAGTGGGTCTTGCATTCACTTTTCTCCTTCCTAGTTTAACTTGGTCATATGGTCATTCTTTTGACCCCAACTTCTTTTCCCCAACCAGAACCAGGTTCAACACCAATTGCAAAATAATCCATGGCCCATTCTATCATAGTGGGATTCATCAGCTCCTCAAAATTTGCTCAAAGTTAATGCTAAGGGGAACCTACATCCTGCAAACAACATACATTTCATTTTTAGCTCATGTACATACAACACTCTATGGGTTTTTCATCTCATGTGTTAGCATTTTAACATTAAAACAGTTTGGTCTAGCCATCCAATTTCAGCATAGTACTTTGAGTTCATTGACTTAATTCATTTCATATTCATCATCAGCATTTAAAATTTAGCATGACATAAATTCATGACATTTCATTGGGAGAATAGACACACAGTAGCATTGGCAGGCATTGTATTTCAGCAACATGACATTGGATGCATGTATTGGGACTCATTTCTTTATTCCTTAAATTCTATTTTTTAACATAAAACATGCATTTCTGCATTGCACATTCATATTCCAGTTATTGCTTAGCACCCACCATCTTAGTCGACCAACAAGTCAGCATAGTAAAACACAAATTAGAGAGAATATAGCAAAGTTAACAAAGCATCATTACACATTATTTTCATCCATCTTAGACTTATATAGCATGCATTACATTAATTTTAGTAACCAGGTAGTGTAGCAGGGTAGATGGCAACAATCAAGCAAGGTCAAATGTCAAATACAGTTTGAAAATAAGGGCATTAAGACAAGCAGAGGATTCAAGCAGCCACATTTCTCATACAAAAGCCAGCAGAAGATCATCAACATTTCATCATTAATCAAGAGCAGTTGCAAGTGAGACTACCAATACACAATCCAGGGAATTAAAGTGATGAACAGTAACAAATTTCCCAGTCAGTTACAAAGGGAGGAAAATCTACTTGAAAAAGAGGATGACTCATCTCCCTGGCCAGCTCACCATTCCATTGGATCCTATCTCCTCCCACCTGCTTACAAAAAAAACAAAAAACAAAAAAAGCTGTTAGAGAAAAAAAAGAAGGGATAAGAAGGAAAGATACACAGCAGATTCTCGCCTCTCCTACTTTCTCTCACCAACCTCCCTCTCTCACACCACACTCATCTTCCATCATCTCTACATTCCATTTGGAGGAGCTCTTCGATTCACACACCACACCAGAAACCTCACCTACCGACAACAACCTCTCAATCTCTTGACTCCCCTGCTGCATACTCGGCACAATGACTCTCTCACCTCACCCTCTCCCTTTACCTACACACACACTAGATTGAGCTCTCGAACCCTCTCCCAACAGAAAAAACCTCTCTCACGGATCTCTCAAATCAAATCCCCATCAACACTCGGCCCTCTCTCACTAAAAGAAAAAACTCAGTCGCTCTCTCTCTAAAAAAAACCCTCCTGACTTCACTCTTCTTCCTGAAGTACCTCTCTCTCAAAAAAAGAACCGCCACACACAGCTCCCCACCTCAAAAAAAAAAAAAAAAAACTTCTCCAACCTCTTTCACTACACACTCTGATTTTTCCTACCCTCATTCTCACCACAACCACAAGAACCTCCCACTCTTCACATTTTTCACCCAAAAAAAATCATACACACAATACTGATCTTCATTATCGGAAAACCTTGGACACCCACTGAAGAAATAGGAGCTCTCGTATTCGATCGAAAATGGCAGTCACTCTCTGACTTTTGAAGATTTTGGCTCATAGGTTTCGAAAGGAGGGTAGTATGGAAGAATACGGGTTGGAATTGAGGGTGTTTTGCGGTGGATGGATGGGGAAACAACATATTTGAGTCTTGTGAGGAACCGACGATTGAGATGTTGGATTTGAGAAAAGGGAGGCTCGGTTTCGAGGAGATCTAAAGGCTTTTGATTTGAGAAAGAAGAGAGATAGAAGGGAAACAAGTTAGCAAGAGGCCACGGCAGCGCCATCGGCGGTTAGAGACAGAGGCGGCGCTGATGAGCTTTGGAAGCGGCTAGGGTTCCTGGAGAGAAAAAGGGAGCTTTGAAGGTTGGAGAAGAAGTGAAAGCTTTTATACCTGCACGGTATAAGCCCCAAAACGACGCCGTTTCCTGTAAGCACCTTCTCAACTCATTCAATTTAATCCACCCTATTGTGATTTGTTGTGATTTGAGACTTATTTGTTGCTTTGCCTTTAATTTTGTGGTTGATAGGTTAATTTCTAGTTAATTTACATGTACTTATGTGATTATGGTAGTGTTTGATGACTAGAGTGTTGATTTTATCAAAACTTTGGGTTTTTAGTAGAAGTGTTGTTGATGAAACATGATGGATTATGTTTTGTTCATTTGTCTTTGCTTTATGATTTATTTTGATGAAAGTTTGTGTTAAAAAGGCTTAAATTGATGTTTCCATGCTAAGTTATGATTTTTGTTGGCCATGAATTGTTTAAATTAGGATTTTTAACCTAAAAATTAGATTTTTTATTTTTAATTTGATTGGTTGACATTATTGGGCATTGCTTGCAATTTTGATTTGAAAATGCATTGATGGAGTTTTTTTTTAGTATAAAGTTTGTGCCTTTTTGGGTTGATTTAAGTATGTGGTGCCAAAGCTTGGATTTTTGTGTTTAAATTGACTTGAAATTGATCTTTTTAAATCTAGCTTTTAGAATTGTTGATTAAATTGCTTTTGTATTGGAATATGAGATTTGTGTTTGAAAATGTTTGTTTGCCCAAATTGAAAATAGAAATTTAGTTATTTGAGTTAATCTTGATTTGGGAAATGGGGTCTCAATTTAAAGTAAAGATTCTCTTTGATTGAAGTTAGCTTGAAGATGATATGTAAGACACTTTGGGCTAATTTCAATTTTAAGGAAATTAAACTTGGAATTGAGATCTAATTTTCACAAATAAGGATTAACTTGGAAGGTAATTAAGAAATTTTTGGAATAATGGTTGTCATTTGGTCAATTTAGATTTTTGATTTGCATTGATGTGGTACAAATTGTGTGTTACTGCCTGAATATCACTGATCATTTTCTTTAGTATGCAGAAAGGTCCCCAGTATGCCCGGTCCGGCCCATAAGATTATATTTCTCTTTATTGTTAATTTGTTAATTGGCCCGGTTTGGCCTTGGTTTGTAATAATTTAGTAATTTAGAGTAGAGCTAAAGTAGAACTTAGTTGCATGCATATCATACTTATCTGCCATTGATTATATCTGCTCGCATCTCATGCCACCTTTAAATTCAGTTAATGACCGTAACCCCTCCGAAGAAGGGGCATTCGGTGAGTGGTCGAGTTTTCGGGGCCACTGAATGTCTCCGAGGATGAGACGGCTCTTCTCGGGATGCGTCGGGGCTCTGAGCATATATCCCGGGAAGTGCTTTCAAAAACTCAGGTTACGCTAGTTAGCTTAAATAATTGGACTTTGCATTCATCATTTGCATACATGCATCGATATAGAGATAGAAAAAGATCAAAATAAAAAAGAAGATTAATAAAAGAGACAATAAAAGTGTTTTCAAAAATGTTTTCTTAAATCATGCTCTCTTATTTGATTTTCAAAATTAAGAAATTGGTAAAATCAAGAGATTTCAAGGTAAGCATTTTCGAAAAGAACCCTTTTTTAGTAAACTCCAAAAGAAGATTTTGGAAAGCGAGGTTGTCCCCAAAAGGAGATTTTGGAAAATAAAGAATCCGAAAGAAGATTTTGGAAATTAGTAAAATTGGTAAGTTGTTAGAAAAATCAAATGGTAAAAAGATTTTATCACAACCTTTTCAAAATTTCTTCCCGGTACGGAAGACTCAACAAGAGAGCAAATAGTGAAAGAGAATCGTTATAGAATTAATCGACAGTGTTTGATTATATTCTTCGAATTCTCGACATCGGTTTCCAAAAAATGGTTTTATTTTCTTTTTATAACCCTTTCTAATAACAATCAAGATTAGGATTAAAAGCAACCTTTTTCTTTTGACCCACTAGATCTAGTTAGACGAGAGGTACCATCACTTGACGGGCGACTCGGGGGTGCTAATACTTCCCTGAGCGTAATCGACTCCCGGACCTAGATTTAGGTTACAAGATCGGACCTTAGGTTTAGTGGGTCCATTGCCGAGCTTTGGACCTTACTTAGCTTAGGTAGCCTCTAGGTGACTAATCACACCTCAGAAAAAAGATTAGTGGCGACTCCTTTCCAACGTCGTCTCGGCAGGGTTCCCTGGACCCGAACGTTTCGACAGGGTGGCTTATTTTTAAGAAAACATGGTTACTAACCTTAGAAGTGTTCATGATTTAGGGGTTACTAACTCCCTTTTTTTTTCTTTTGAGGTTACTAACACTCATTTTTTTCAGAGGGACAATACTTCCGCAATTCCATGCCTCTAATCCTCTTTTAAGGTTACTAACCTTATTTATTATTATTATTATTATTATTATTATTATTATTATTATTTTAAGAAAGAGTGACAACTATGGAAAGATCAGAAGTACCTTTTCTCCTCTTTCATGAAAACACTTCTTTTTAAAAGATTTTAGCTACCCTTCATACCCCCACCCTTTGTCTTTGACATATCCATGACATACTTCCATAAATGTACACAAGATTCAACACAAGTTCTAGAAGTAATACACTTGTCAAAACATTTTTGGGTATGAAAAACTTTATCAATCACACTTCTCAATTAAAGAACGAAATCATACATAAGAAAATTTGAAAAATATTTTCAATGTATCTAAACCAAATTAGTATCACACAAGACTATACTCATGGAAATTAAATCAAAACTTATTAGAAATACAAAACAATTTCAATTTTCTTCAAAAATTTTGAAAAAATTTATTTCCAGTCAATAAGATAGAAAAATAGAAAAATAGGATCTTTTAAATAGACTAATTCCTCCCCTACACTTAAAAGACACATTGTCCTCAATGTGTGTTGTGCTAGTAGTTTGAAATTTTGGAAAAGTATGTGCAAAATGACAATTTGACTTATAAAGAAAACCAATATTCTAGACAAATCAAATAATCATTCACTAGCAACCAAAACACAATAAGTGGGGTAATCAAAATTAATTGAGCACATGTAAGGTTTAATTCACCTAGAAAGTATGCATCCAATCTTAGCAAATTAATCTAAACATATCATCAATCATAGCATCCAAACACATAAGTCTTATATAAGATCCAAAGAAACATGATACAAATACAAATTAAAACACAAAATAAATACACATGCATGAAATGTCATGATAAAATGCAATATACAAGAAATCATAAAGATAAGAGCTAACGGCCTCTTTGGTTTTCTTTGACCCATGTAGTCATCCATGGTGTCCTCGAAAGCTCGCATCTCACTCCTTTGTTGCCTCATTCCACAACATAGAAATCATCGATGCGAAGCTTATCCATAAGTTCCATGTACTTGACTATTATTTCCTTATTACCTTGGTTCTTGAAAAATTCCACTTGTTAATCCAATGTAGCACTTCCCACTGTTCAAAATCTTTTCAATCAACTCCAAAATGATCTCTTGTCTCCTTTCTAACAACCTCAAACAAGAATCCAAAGAAATCTACAACTTTTTCAAAACTTGAAAATTTGAAAACTTGAGGAATTTTGATGGAAAAGATGTTGGATAATCTAGTGGTAAGTGTTTTTGGGTGATAAAAAGATTAAAGAGATAATTTGTAAGTGATGAAGTGTTGAACTTGAGAATTAAAGTGAGAGAATTTTGAAATTTGGAGGTAATAGAAGAAAAATGAAAAAGGGTTTGGGATAGAGATGTGTGTTGGAGAATTAAAGGTGGGTGATGGGTGGTATTTATAGTGTTGGAGATGGGTGGTGGATGTTGGGAGTTGGGGAGCTCGACTTGGGTACATGGGTGTTCGACATCCGGGTGCCCAGCGGCAGTCGGCCCCTATGCTTGATGCAGGGCAGCTGGGTGCTGAAAAGTTTCGTCTGGGTGCTTAGGCAATTAGCCTGGGGGCCCAGGTCGAATCGTGTTTTGCTTCCCATATGATCTCCCTTGCATTTTTTCTACCAACTTGCTTCAAACTCAACCCTTAATGTCCCAAAGCTAAATATCATCCAAACTCTTCCAATTCTTCAGTCCAATAACACTTGTATTTTCACCAAAAATCCTTAAAACATTTGATGGCTATCAAAGGATTTTTTGAGCTCTTATCACTTAAGATTCTATATGTATGAGATGCATGAAATTATTTAATACAAAATCTATAAAAGACTACAAATGATATGCGAATATGCGTGAATGCAAAGATACAAAATGATGCATGAAATATCATTCAAAACAAAGAACCAACATATTTAATTCATCAAGTAAAGATATCATCATTTAAAGAACAACTAAGAAGGAAAAAGGTAAGAAAAGCTTATTCCAGGTGTTGGCATTCGTGTGCATGCTTCTTCCATCCTCATTGTGGACTTTTCTTTGATCCTTCTTTGAAATTGAACTATATAGTCCTTAGTTTTCAATGTACCTAATAAGTAACAAAATTGAAGTTCATTAAGTTCGAGAAAAATATGAAAAACTAAGCTTGCAAGTCTACCATATCATCATGTTCGTTCTCTAAAGATTAATCATAAAGCACAAAAGAGGAAAAGGTAAAGAAAATTCTTATTGATTGATTGGAGTGCGCAAATCTTCTCAATCGCTAAGCTTCTTGTAGTTCTCCTTCCACGTAAACATGATCAATTGGTATGAAAAGTTCAAACTTCAATTAAGTCAGACTCTATTAGTATGACACAAAAGAAAAATTAGTAACTTCAAAAGCAAAAACAATCAAAAGGGTTAGAAAATTGGGTTGCCTCCCAATAAGCGCCTTTCTTTATTGTCTTTGGCTAGAGTTTCCTCCATCTCCCTTTGTTAAGGTGGATCATACCACTTCAAAGCAAAAAGTAGATAAGATGAGATAGGAAGAATATGAGCACAACAAAATAGGAGATAAGGAAAGAATTCACCAATTTTGTTGAGAGCGACTCCATGAATGGCTATGAATGATAATGCCATTTGTGTTGCAATTAGAGGTTGATGCAATGAGAGCTTTCGGCATCCTTGATTGGTATTGTTTCTTTCCTGCCCTTGTGAAGTATCCTCATCTTGGTTAATCTCCTCATCCTTCAAAAGGAATTGATCCATGGATATCCATTCCTTTTCTCCATAACTTTCATGTTCAAGAAATTTGTCGACCCCCAATAAATTTGGACTTATAGGTTCCAAAACTTGGTTATCAAGAAGATCCTTCAATTCTTTAGAATGCCCTAAGTTCTCATCGTTTAGTGGCTCTTCGTGCTTGGCAATCTTTGGTGGAGAAGGTGGAAGAATGTCCATCTCAATATCTTCTTTTGGTGCTTCCTTTTCTTCTTGCACAATCTTGGAAGTCTCCTTTGGTGTTGTAGGGATGCAGACCATGCATGGGGTATCATCTTCATCATTGAAGAAAAATTGAGTTGGGTCTTGCGTATTAAGCTCTTGTGATTCCAAATCATCCAATGTTTCGCTTGACACCTCTTCAACTTCCTTCACGATTGGGACTGATGACTCATGATATTTCTGTGCACTCTTGGCTACCGCTTCTTCAATTATCTCCCTTTGCTCCTTGAAAGTTTTTAAAAAGTAAAACCCATTATGCAGATAACTTCCACCACTGGCTTTTTCTAGTATGTCTATATGAACATGTTCTAGACCAGAATAGAAACATCCAATAAGGATTTGCTCAGAAAGCCCATGGTTTGGATAGCTATCGCATAATTTGTTGAATCTTTCCCAAAATTGGTGCAAGTCCTCATCTAGTAACTGTTCGCAATTTGTAATCTGGTTTTGAGCATGTGTCAATCGTGCATCATCTTCTTCTTGACCAATATTGGAAGCTTCCTCTGGTAGAATCTCCCATTGTTCCCTCTCATCAATATTGACTCGGTCCATGTGAGACAGCCCATAGTAGAAATTCTGAATTAACTGACATTCAGATAAACCATGGTTAGGGTTGCTCTCACATAGCTCGTTGTATCGTTCCCAATATTTGCACCAATCTTCATCAGGGAATTGTTGGCAAGATAGGATCTCCTTTCGAGAAGAACACAATAGTGATTTTTGCTCCATTACTTCGAAATTCTAATTCCTAGAAAACAAAGGCTAGAAAGAAAAAAAATTAGCACCTAAACGGAAAAAAAAGAAAAGAAAATAACGAAAAAGAAAAAGATAAGGATAAGAAATTCTTAGGTGATAATTTGTGTTCAATCTTCTTGTTGCTTCCTTCCTTCCCCGGCAACGGCGCCAAAATTGTGATCGGTCGTTGAACAAACCACAAGATAAATCCCCACAAACCTATAACTATTAGCTAGGGCAAGTAGGGGTCGAATCCCACAGAGAAGGTGGAAACAAATTAAAGCCAAATTACACTAAAGAAAATCTTACCAAAGGGGATTTTTTATAGGTTTTCAAAATAACAAAATCAAACTTAGAAAACAATTAAATAAAACTAAACTAAAGATCTAGAAAATAAATTGAGAAAAACAATTAATTGAAAACATACTTCTTTTCCTCTAGGTAATTATTTTGATCAAATAAATCATGGATCATAGACACAAAGCATGAATTTGACTTAAATTGCAATCAATTAAGAATCATAAATTACCCCAAATCGATATATAGCCTAAGACGTAGACATCAATTTTCATTGAAATAAAGTAATCCTCTTAATATCTTAAGCAGCTCCACTTGAATAATTGGTATAGGAGAGGAATACTCAACCCTCCAACATGCTAATAAAACTTCTCCCGCATCTTTGCCAAAACTAATTTCTATTGTTTCTAATCAAACATCCCCCTGGGAAGAATCATAGAACAAGCATTAAGATTTACTTTTCCGCATGCATGATAAATCAATACCAAACTCATCTACATCTATTACCAATTCGGCCTATAGATTTCAACAAGGTTTGATAATCCCATTGAACCTAGGACTCCTAGAATTAACAATTGTCACTTGGACCAACATCGACTTGACTCAAGCTAACTTGAATCTAACAATAGCATTCATAAATCTCAAGATAAGTAGTACTCCAACTCAATCAAAATATGAACACATAAGATGTAGAATAGGGATAAGAAATATATTCAAACAGAAAAATCAAATTATTAAGAACAAAAGCCTCACCATAAATTTATTGATAAAAAATACCTAGGAAAAAGAAGTAAAAAGGTTTAGCCTCTCATGAATTGGAGTTTCCAATCCATGAGAGATTGAAAACTTACAAACCAAAGAGGAAAAGAGGAGGAGGCGGCTGCCTCCTCTCCAAACCGCCAAACCTAAGAGAATAAGAAGAGAAAAGTTGTAGAGAAGTTCTTCTAGAGTTCTAGGATAAGAGGGTATATATAGGGGGCTACCTAGGGTTTAATTTAGAGTTCTAGATGACTTAAACTAACCCTAGGGACGTTCTGGGCTCTTCTCCATGTCTCAAGCTGACCCAAATAGGTTATATGGGCTTACTTCATCAAAAACGCAAGTCAGGCCTAGGACAGATTCTGTCCGCAGAGTTCAGGGGCATTTTCATCCATGAAAACGTCAGATCTAGGCTTCGACCAAAACACAAAAGTTGTAGCTCTTGGAGTTAGCTTTCCAACTTATATTCATACGCCTCATTTGGGGCTCTGGATCAAAAGTTATGGCTATTTTCCCGAACTGTCACCAAATCTTGAAAGCATTGAAGTAGCTTCAAGAGGAAGTGACATGGGAGTGTCGACGCTGGCTGCTGGGCGCGCGCGGGACAAGGGCCCCGACTCCACCTGGGCGCCCACATGGTTGCCTTGAGCACCCATGTGGTTTGCTTGAGGACCCAGGTGAGCAGTGTCACGACTCCAGCTGGGTGCCCACATGGTTTGTCTGAAGAACCATGTGTTTCGCCTGATCACCCAGATGGGCTGTGTCATAGCTCATCACCTTGACATGTCTTTGATCAGTTGTCAGCAATCATAAAAATAAAATCCCAACAAACTCTTAACTAAGTAGATAGGCAAGTAGGGGTCGATCCCACAGAGAAGGGTGTAGATTTTATCCGAAAATTTAGTCCTTAAAATCTCTCAAAAACAACACAGAAAACAAAGGTTGACAGAAAGCAATTAAACAAAAAACAATTAAACTAGAAAACAAAGCAAAGTAAATTAAATCTAAGTCTATGGCAATTAAGAAAGAAAAAAATAATTAAGGGTATACTTCTTCACCAATGGTAGAAAACAATCAAATTAATTATGGGTCCTTGATTTAAAAGATAAATTCAATATTAGATTCAAGATGATAACTGGCCTAGGGAAAACCCTAACATGCTATTTAGATAAGATTAGCCGTCAAGCCTTAAATTACCCCTTTCTCCTCCTAACTAATCAATTAGCCGTCAAGCCTTAAAGATTTGCTAGGATTCAAAGCATTAAGATCAACTTTTATTAGTTCTTTCACACATGCTTAATAAATAAAACCATACAACAACCAGATAAATCTGATCACTGGCATGCAAACCCAATTAACCCGCCGTCAAGCGCAGCTAACTTGCTACATACAATCAAACATGAACGTCAATCCGCTATTTGATCTAACCAACAATCTCTAAAATTACCTCTTTAGCGGCCACAATAAATCAATAAAGATCAAGATTGTAGAATTAAAACAGAGTTTAACATGCTATCTATCAAGAATAAAATACCAAATTATAAGAACAGAAATCTCACCATATTTAATTGATTGAATTCACCAAAGGATCAGAAGTATTAAGAATTTAGCTATTCATGGATTTGGGAAAATCCATGAGCGGCATAAGAGTACTTACAGGACCTTGGAGGGGCGAAATCTCCTTGTCAAAAACCTAGGTATGTCGCACCACCCTATGGCTATAGGGGGTGGCGGCACCCTTTGCCTAAAAACTAGAAGAAAACTAAATCTAAAGAGAATTATGTGAAAAGTATGTAGGTGTGTGAAGGTATATGATTTGTGATACAGGAGGTGGCTATTTATAGTGGAAATAACCCTAGGAATTCCAATCCTAACTTGGAAAGGAGTCTAGGACGGTTTAGGGTCTAACTTGGACTCCAAGTTAGATTAAAAGTCATCCTAGAGTAGAATCCAAGTTAAAATAGGATCCTGAAAAAATCCTGATTTCGTGCAGGAACTTCGACGGCATTTTTGGACTTGAAAACGGCAGAATTGGGTCTTGGACTTCGAAGGAAAGTTGTAGATCTCGGAGTTAGCTTTCCAACGAGTACACATGGGCTTCAATCGGAGATCTGAGCAGAAAGTTATGATTTTTCTACCAAAACTGCGCCTGAATCGTAATCATGTTAGGACTAGAATCGGGAATCTACGGGATTTGGATATTTCCTTGGATTTAGGAGTTATTAATTGGGATTTTAATTCCAATTAATTATTCATATGGGCTGAGTATTTTCCCATATAAAATATCCATAAATACCAAAGCTTAAGGGCTTATCCATGGCTTGTCTTCAATTAAAGCTCCAATCTTCAATTCTTGCTCTTGAAATAAATCTTCAAAGTCTTCAAATCTTCAAATAAGTCTTCAAATGGTCTTCAAACACGAACTTCGAATCTCCAAATCTATGCTCAAAATTGCTTTGCTCAAATTTGTGTAAAAAGTCATCAAAATAGCTCCAAAAATAGTGAAAAATAGCAATTTCTCATTTTCACATCACTTAAGGACTAAAAACACAAATATTAATAAAATAGCATATAATTAAGCATAAATGGGTCCAAAAACATAGTAAAATAGGCATAAAAATAGGGTCTTTTTTAGCTTGATCATGATTCCCCCACACTAAACCTTTGCTAGTCCCTAGCAAACTAATGTAGAAAACTATGAACTTACTAAATTCGAACCAAAAACAACCCTATAATCCTAAACTAATGCAAATCAAAATTCCATTCTAATTTAAACCTTTCAAAAACTTTGAATGCATACACATATTAAGGATCAACATAATTATGAAATCAAAATAGCAAAGAATCATAAGAGCACTCAATTCAAAAGATCAACAAATAATAAGCATCTTTATTCTTAAGTAACCATAATTAAAGTAGTTCTAATCACTTACCATTCATTACATCCTATAACTACTTCTTTCCATAAGCTTATGTCTTCATCTTTATCTCCATTACTCAAAGGAATGCATATCACAGATACAAATCAAGGGTTTACGTGTGGGTTATAATAGATTTTTAAAAGGTAATTGATTTTTAGAAAATTGAGGTTACTAACCTCAAAGTGTTCATGATTTGGGGTTACTAACTCCCATTTTTGAGGCTACTAGCACTCTAGAAGGACTCCTTCTTTTTATTTGTTTTTTCAGAGGGACAATATTTCTGCAATTCCATGCCTCTTATCCTCTTTCCAAGGGTTACTAACTCCTTTTGTTAAAGAAAAGAGTGACAACAATGGATTGATTTTTTTTATTTATAAAGTATGCAGAAATACCTCTTCTCCTCTTGCATGAAAGCACTTCTTTTTGAAAAAGATTTTTTAACTACCCTTTTATATAAGTAGTCCCCCACACTTGTTCTTGACATATCCATAACATACTATCATAATTGTAATTTCAATCAAGATTGAACATAAGTTCTAGAAATAGGCAATCATAGAAAAAATAAACAATAAGATCATATCACAAAACTCTAATTATACCTAATTCTGAGAAATAAGATATTATGCTATAAATCAATCAATCAAAGAAAATATTCTTAAAAATTCTAAGCATTAATCAATCATAATTAAATCAATCAATTAATATATGTAAAATTTTCAAAATTTCGAAAAAATTATAGCATATTCTTAAGATTATGATGCATGCAAACTCTCTATTAAGCTAGACTCTCTCCCCCACACTGAAAAGACACATTGTCGTCAATGTGGAAACAAATATGAAATTAACACAAACAATTGGTATTATGCAAGTATTGAGTGATTTGATTATTATGTATGGTCATGTGGTTTATTTAAATGCATGAAATAAAAATTAACACTAACAATTAATTCACATCAAAGAACAGGCAAGCAATCAAAGCAATAATCAAGGAAAAATAATGCAAGTAAAATTAAAAAGATAGGGTTAAAGAAACCTTCTCTGTTTGTAGGCATAAGCTCCATCATTGCTTCTGAAACTGGACTCCATTCGTATTCATCTTGCAATCATCCAAATTAAGCTCCATTTGCTCTCCTTCGGTTCTTCATGTGAAATCATTGGGTTGCCTCCCAATAAGCGCCTTTCTTTAAGAGTCTTTGGCTAGACTGCCTTAAAGAAATTATTCTTCAAGGGTGAAGGAATTATGGGTATATTCCTTCAACAATTCCACAATGATTTTAAGAGTATCATTGATGGTTTTGAGAATTTCAAGTTGAATTTTATCAATACTTGAATCCATCACAGTTGATGTGGCAGCTTGGAATGGTGATGGCACGGGCATGGCCGGTGGTGGCACGGGCTTAACCGATGGTGGCACGGTGAATGGCCGGTAATGGCTTGGTAGTGGTGCGGCAATGGGCGGATATGGCCTGGTATAAGCATAAGGTGGCCGGAGGATGCTGCTTTGGGCGGATATGGCCGGGCATATGGCGCGGAGGGTAGCGCGGATGGCGCGGAGGAAAGCGCGGATGGCCGGTTGTGGTGCTCGGAGGAATCTGGGCGTGGCCAGGTAGATGGCTCGGGTGGCCGGGCCGTGGCCGGGCATGTGTCTCGGCGCGGCTCGGGTATGGCCGGTGCTATCCGGGCCATGTGTGATGATGGTCGGGCTATAACCGGGCAATGGCCGACTGGGTTAGCTTGATCATGACCTTGAGCGTCTTCCTTTGGTTCGTTGGCTTCCATCTTCTGCTTCTCTTGATTCCTTTGAGGTTGAAAACTCCGTCCTTCGGGATAATTCTTCAAACGCATAATATGCATTCTCCGGGGTTCTCTTCAATATTGGAGTGCGACTAAAAGAATCAACAAGAACTCGATCTTTGAGTCCTAATCCTCCATAGAAGATTTGGATAAGAATTCTTCTATTGAATCCATGTTGAGGGCAATCGATACACAACTTCTTAAATCTCCCCCAAAATTGGTGGAAATTCTCGTTGTAGCGTTGTCGAATGTCTTTTATCATTTGTCTTCCTTTGGAAATCTAGGCAGATGTCATCGATGAAGATTCTTCTCGGGCTCCTTTCTTAACACTTTTAACACTCACAACACAAACAAACTTGTTAGAGTTCAATGGCGATTGAGATGAAATCCTAGGGTGGATTATATCACCATCGAATTCCATGGTCAATGAACCATCGAATACATCAATTTTATTGTCGTAACATGCGGGTTCGGGGAACCCTATCGCTCCGACTTGAATAACAGGAGTCGCCACTAACCAATTTTTAGGTGTGATTAGTCACCTATTTACCATTAAATCCTAGTTAGGTCTCATGCTTGGCAAAACCCTCACTAAACCTACTGGTCTGATTTTCTAACCTAAATCCAGGTTCGGGAGTCCATTACATTCAGGAAAGGATTAGCACCCCTGAGACGCCGGTCAAATGACGGTACCATTAATCTAACCAGATTCTATGTGGGTTAAAATGTAATTGGTTGATTTTATCCTAATCTTGCTTATTAAAAAATATTAAAAAAAGTAATAGATAAATGAATAAATAAATAGAAAAATAAGTAAAAATAATAGATAAATAAAAAGATAAATAGGTATATAGATAATTAGATAAATAGGTAGGTAAAAAAGAAAGTAGATAATTGTAAATAAATAAATAATAGCTAAATTAATAAATAAAAGGATAAATAGTAAATAAATGGATAATAATTAAATTAATAAATAAAAATATAAATAGTAAATAAATAAAAAAATCTTTTTGGTCTTTTTTGTGTCTTTTCTCTAATTAATGCATGTATGCAAATGATGAATGCAAAAATCAAATTATTAGACCAATTCATGTAGTCTTGGGTTATTGAAAGCTCTTTTCGAAACATATGCACGGAACTCCGAAGCATCCTGAAAGAAACATTCTCATCCTCAGAGACATTCAACGAGTCCCGAAAATTCGATCACTCACTGAAAGCCCTTCTTCGAAAGGCTACGTTTATTGATTTTAGTGGCATGGCAATTAATAAACAACATATAAATTAAATTGCATAATTAAATATGAATGCATATGACCTAATCCTAATTTGGATCTAATTAAAACTACTAAGAATTAAAATAATCCCTAAATTAAATAAAGAATTAAAAACCTATATTAATCAAATCATACCCCACGTGCGTATACATTATTATATTTTAACAATCTCAATTTCATTAAAAGAAATACGTTGAAAAAGCATGAACCATATTATTGTTAAATACAACAAACAGAAACTTAATTCAAAATAACTAAAAAAGGATTCGATTGATGAAGACAGGAAAAGTATGAACAGATTGTTGCATTAAACAATACAAATTGGTAGCCTAATTGAAGGATTATCAAAACAAAAAGCCATAAAAGAAGATTTTACCAACTGGGAAAAAGTAGGTGACTTTGTTGAACTTTCACAGATTGAATTTTGGGGAAGCGTGTGCCTTTCTCATGTTCAATTCTTCCTTTATTTTTCTTATTTTTTTCTGCCAAAGTTTCGTTTCTTCCTCAAACAATTTTTCGGCTTTTTTCAATTTTTCCTCCTTTGATTTTTTTCTATTACATAGAGAATTTTCGGCAATGATCAAGTTTTAGCCTATAAATCTCCTCTTTTTTTAACCTCAACCAAAAAACCCCTAACCCTAAGGGTAAAGGAAAGGGCTAGGAAGGAGCTAGGAAGGATCCTACTCCTTATTCTACAAGGAAAAAGAAAATAACAAGTCCTATTAAAACAAGGATTGGACTTAGTCAAACAAGCCCCAATCCAATTGTTTTCTAAACATTAAAATAAACTAATCTAAGATAGAATATAGCCCATAGTGGCCAAATTGATGAAACATGAAAGCCCATCAAAATAGGAAAAAAAAAAAAAAAAACTAGTCCTACCCATGCATGGGGAACCCTTGGCCTACCCACGCCTAGCCTAGTGCAGAAAGTTTGAATCGTCCAACCCATGCGTGGGGTACCCTTGGCCTACCCACGCCTGGGCTAGTGCAGAAAGTTGGAATCAATAGCAAGCAAAGTAATTGGTGCTTGCTTGCTCCAATCATCATCAAAGCTCTTCAAATGAACTCCGATGGACTTCAAGTCTTCAAGATGAGTTCTAATGAGGCCCAATATTGCTTCCTTGAACCTTTTAGCTCTTGCTCTTGTCATTGGACCTAATGGCATCTTCAATGGATCAAATGGCATCTTAGGCAACTCCGATGAGCTTGAAACTTCTTTGTGCGCATCCCTATCATCTTCAAGCTTCTCCAAGCCTCCTTGCCGCATGTGCTCATCTTCTCCATGATCTCCATTGAATTCTTCAAGACCATGATAAGCCCTTCGCTCATCATCCCCTCTCCCTTGAAAAGGATTTGTCCTCAAATCTGCATCATTACCAAACAAGGATGAGTCTGAAACATTAAAAGTAGCACTTACATTGCCATATTCACTAGGAAGATCTAGCTTGTATGCATTGTTGTTGATCCTCTCCGAGACTTGGAATGATTTTATCTTCTTTGCTGATGGTCCATTCCAATCTCCAGGCTTCCAATCACAAGTCATCTTTGAGCCTTTCATGTTAACTTTCTTGTATTTTACATCATGTAATGCACACACAAATGCATTCAACTCCTTTTCATAGGTTGGATAGTTCAATGCAGCCCCATTGAATTTCTCACTAAAAGAAGCTATGGGCTTTCCTCCTTGCATTAAAACAAGTCCAATTCCTACAAAATCACTCAAAAGAAACACAATTTTGCTTGGAAGTTCTCCAGCCAAGTTGTTAGTACTCACAAGTGTATTTCGAAACAAAGGTAAGATCAAAACAGAATTCTCATTTAAAACACTCTTAATCTCACTTTTAGTAGCTAACATACACTCCTTAACAACTTTCTTAGAACTAGCTTTCTTATCAACCAAAACAACCTTGTTTTCAACGCAATAAGAACTAGAATTAGCATGCTTTGCCTTTTCTTGAGCCTTATATTCGGATTCTAATTTAGCAAAACCATCCCTCAATTTCAATTGATCTTTTAAAGCTTCTTGAGGTGAAAAAGGAACTAGAGTAAAAGGCTTCTTACCCCACATGAAATAATACTTGTTGGCCTCACCATCATGAAGTACTTTGTTGTCAAATTGCCATGGTCGACCAAGTAGTACATGACATGCTTGCATTGGTAGAACATCACACAGAACATCCTCTTTGTACCTGCCCAAAGAAAGAGAAACTAAAGCTTGTTTGTTAACCCTAATCTCCTCTCTATCATTAAACCATCCTAAGCTATAGGGTTTTGGGTGTTTGGTAGTGGGTAGTTGCAACTCATTTTCCAAGTAAACACTAGCTATGTTTGTGCAACTTCCACCATCAATGATCACACTACTAGGTTTCCCATTTGCATACATCCTAGTATGAAACAAATTCTCTCTTTGATTGTGGACATCTTCTTTCACATAAGCACTCAAAGTCTTTTTAGCAACCAAACTCTTAAGTGCATAACCCTTACTATCATCATCACCCTCTTCTTGCGCAGACTCCTCCTCATCATCCCCATCACCACATGAACCCAAGTTGAATTCCTCATCTTCATTCACTATCTCACCATGATCATTAAGATACATCACCTTTTTATTGACACAATCTTTAGCATAATGACCATATCCCTGACACTTAAAACACTTAATATGAGATTTAGAGGAAGAACTAGATGAAGGTTTAGAATCGGATTTAGGACTTACTCCCCTTTGTTGCACAACCTCCTTCTCCTTGTTGAGAGGTTTCTCATCCTTCTTGATTGGAGTTTTCCATGAGTTTGATGATGAAAATCCTTTCTTGGCGCCACTCCTTTTAACTTGTCCCTTGGCCTTCAAAGCTTGTTGTAACAAGTCTTCAACATCATAATATTGTTGCATCTCCACAATATCATGAATCTCTCTATTTAACCCCGCAAGAAACCTAGCTATGGTGGCTTGTGATGGTTCCTCAATTTCGGCCTTGGACATCAACAACATCATCTCTGAGTAGTACTCATCAACACTTTTCGATCCTTGCCTCAAGGTTTGCAAACTTTGGTAAAGGAAATTGATGTAGTAGCTTGGCACAAATCTCTTTCTCATGACACTCTTCAATTCCGCCCAAGTATCTATAGGTCCCTCCAAATTTCTTCTCCTTGACTAAACCAATTGATTATACCAATTCAAAGCATTTTCAACAAATTCAAGGATAGCAATTTGTACCTTCTTAGATTCGGTATAGGGGTGATAATCAAAATACATGTCTAGCTTTGACTCCCAATCTAAGTAATCCGAAGGTGTCCCTCTTCCGTTGAACTTTGGGATTTTGTATTTGATGTTGTCTTTAAGCTCTTCCCTTGGTTCACCTTTCCTAGGCCGCAAGTATTCATTGTAGGCTTGGCCTCCAAGTTCTTGTTGCCTCAATCTCTCCATTGGATCAACTCTCCTAGCAACTTGCCTTTGTTGGAGTTGTTGTTGATCCCTTTGCTCATTGTTTTGTGCGACATTGTTCTCCCTTTGTTGAGGTGGTGGCTCTTGTTGAGCTTTAACCATAGTTTCCCTGCATCCATGGCATCTAATCTTTGCATAAGTGCTTGCATCATGGTATTCAAGTCATTGATTTGATTTTGATCTCCCATTGTACCGATTGAAGATGACAACCTATGCTCTGATACCAATTGATACGAAACTAGTTGTTTTAGATTCAAATCTAGCCTTGAAAATCTATCAAACTCGACTTGAACTCCTTCAACTTCTAGATGAGTATATCGATGACCTTCCCAAGGTGATTCCTCCTCTTTCGTCGGCCTTAAGTCTTCAATTAGACCTGCAATTGTCAACTCAAGAACACAAGATTCACAAACAATCAAGAATCACAACTTAATTGTTTGCTAGGGCTCTAAAAGATTGAAGAACCCTAAGTTTTGCTCAAACTAGAACAATGAAGCTAAGATAATCAATTTGGGTGAAAACCTCAATTTTATTAATCAACTCGACTTAAGTTAACAAGAAGGGGTTGGTGCCTTTATATAGGCAAGAGGGGGGGGGGGAGGCGACTTAGATCTAGAAAATCCTAAGCCCTAAGGGTAAAGGAAATGGCTAGGAAGGAGCTAGGAAAGATCCTACTCCTTATTCTACTAGGAAAAAGAAAATAACAAGTCCTATTAAAACAAGGATTGGACTTAGTCAAACAAGGCCCAATCCAATTGTTTTATAAACATTAAAATAAACTATTCTAAGATAGAATATAGCCCACAATGGCCAAATTGATGGAAACATGAAAGCCCATCAAAATAGGAAAAAAAAAAAAACTGGTCCTACCCATGCATGGGGGACCCTTGGCCTACCCACGCCTGGGCTAGTGCAGAAAGTTTGAATCGTTCAACCCATACATGGGGTACCCTTGGCCTACCCACGCCTGGGCTAGTGCAGAAAGTTGGAATCAATAGCAAGCAAAGTAATTGGTGCTTGCTTGCTCCAATCATCATCAAAGCTTTTCAAATGAACTCCGATGGACTTCAAGTCTTCAAGATGAGTTTTCATGAGGCCCAATAATGCTTCCTTGAACCTTTTAGCTATTGCTCTTGTCATTGGACCTAATGGCATCTTCAATGGATCAAATGGCATCTTAGACAACTCCGATGAGCTTGAAACTTCTTTGTGTGCATCCCTAGCATTTTCAAGCTTCTCCAAGCCTCCTTGCCGCATGTGCTCATCTTCTCCATGATCTCCTTGAATTCTTCAAGACCATGATAAGCCCTTGGCACATCACTTAGCAATTGAGCAAAAGTTTCCAATACCAAGTATGCTTCATCAGGGATTCTATCGAACAGTGGGTTTGAAGGGTATCAACAACCATTCGATCAGAGACTCTTAATCCTTGATAAAAGAACTCGATCAAAATTCCCTTAGCAAAACCATGTTGAGGAAATTCGACACAAAACGTCTTGAATCTATCCCAATATTGGTAATTTGCTCTAGGGTCATCGTTCAAGATTCTTCACCGGTTCCTTTCTTAACCCACTTGGATCTTACAACACAAACAAAATCGTTAGATTTCAAAGGCAATTTAGATGAAATTCTAGGATTGATAATACCACCATCGAATTCCATGGTCAACGAACTATTGAATACATCGATCTTGCTATGTGAAGTTCTTAGGAAAGGTCTTCCTAACAAAAGAGGACATTGATCTTTCGAATTTTCCATCGCCATAACAAGATATCAATAGGAAAAATCAAGTGTTCAACTTTAATCGAAACATTCTCTAGAACACCTTTAGGGTGAAGCAAATATCCATTAGCTAACTGTAGAATAACGTCAGTATACTTCAAAGGACCAAGATTCAAAGATTTATAAAAAGAATAAGGCATTACGCTCAAAGAAGCACCTAAATTAAGCATAGCATTTTCAATAATACTTCTTCCAATAGAACAAGTAATAGAAAACGTACTTTGATCCTTGCACTTAGGGGGTAAATTCTTTTGAAGAATAACAGAAACATTAGCTCCTACATTTACCTTACCTTGCAACCTCTTCTTGTTGGTACAAAGTTGCTTAAGGAACTTTGCATAATTTGGAATTTGTTGAATAACATCAAGAAGTGGGATGTTGACCTCAACTTTTCGAAGTATCTCCAAAAAATGTCTTGATCATCATCTTTTTTCATTGACTTTTTCAATCTCGATGGAAAAGGTGCATGTACTTTTGAGTCCTTCTTGGGCTTGACAGCAACAGTTTCTTTGTCTTTTTTACCATCCTTAACAGCTTCAATAAGAATGGGTTCATCTTCAATCTTGATTTCTTTGTCAGGCACTTGCAATTCTTCTTCTTGAGATCCAAACTGTTGAGTGTTTGCAGCCATTTTTTCCACTAAAGCCCAAGAATCGGTGGGAGTCTTGTCTATGAAAACTCCACTACTGGCAGAATCTATGGAAGACCTGTCAAACAGTAGTAATCTTTCGTAGAAATATTGCATCAGCAAATGTTAAGTAATTTGGTGACTGGGGCAGCTAGCGCACAGTGTCTTGAAACGTTCCCTATATTCATGCATTGTTTCTCCATGGCGTTGCTTAATTTCGCATATCTCCTTCCTTATACTTGATACTTTATGAGCAGGAAAGTACTTTTTCAAGTACAATTTCTTAAAGATCGTCCAAGAGGTGATTGAACCAGCAGGTAAGAGGTATAACCAATCTTTTGCACGGTCCACAAGAGTGAACGGATAAATTCTTAACTTGAATTGATCTTCAGGAATACCTTGAATACTTGTAGATGCACAAGTTCGTAGCTTGAATTGTTCTTCAGGAATAACTTGAATACTTGTAGATGAACAGGCAATCTGAAAATCTATAAGATGTCGGTGAGGATCATCTCCAAGTAGACCTTGAAATTTGGGTAAAATCTGAATAAATCCAGATTTTATCTCAAAGGTTCCAGTCGTATCTGGGTATCGAATTGCTGAACGTTGTGCAGTAATGTTTGTGGCAGCAAGCTCTCTTAGAGTTTTAGGAGCGTTGTCGTTTTCCATGTCTTGTAACAATGTTGAAAAAGCGGTTGAGTTAGGAGAATTAGGTTGAGAACTCGAAGGGGATGACTCATCTATTTGTTGTCGACTTGATCTCTCTTTCCTCAATGAAAAGAGTGTTCTTTCTGCCTTAGGATAAAATTGTAAATCTTCTACACTACTAATTCTTGTATTTGGCATGCAACTTCCAAGCAAAATAAAAACTAAAAAGAAAAATTAGTAGTAAAAGTTCTTAAACGAAAATTAAAAACTAAAACTAAAAAAATAAAAAGAAGAAATTCTTTGGGATGATTAAATCTTCAATCTTTTCCTTCCTTCCTCGGCAACGGTGCCAAAATTGTGATCATGTCATCAATAAATCACAAGATAATCCCCACAAAATCCTAACTAGGTAGATAGGGCAAGCAGGGGTCGAATCCCACGAGAAGGGGGGCGGCGCGGGGGGGGGGGGTAATAAACTTATCCAAAGATGCCATCGGAATTCCTTGACAATTTCCCAATCCAAAACAAATCTTGTCGGCGACATAAAGATCTTCAATTCTAAGCTTGTGTCGATTACTTCCCCTAGGCATAACATTGTGGTGAAGCAAATAGCAAACAATATTATTGATCGTGTCGTTAGCAAATCACAAGATAATCCCCACAAAATCCTAACTAAGTAGATAGGGCAAGCAGGGATCGAATCCCAAGAGAAGGGGAATAGAATTATCCAAAGATCAATCTTATCTAAGAATCACTCAAAAGCAAAGGGGATTAAAGAGAACATATAAAAGAAATGCAATAAATAAAGCAAACTAAATTAAATCTAAAGTAAAGGAATTTCTTAAGAAAACAATAATTAAAAGCATACTTTTTCTCCAATGGTAGAAATCAATCAATTTAACTATGGATCCTTGGTTTAAAAGATATATTCAATATTCTAATTATTAAAACAAAAAAGATCAGTTAAACGCCAATGATACCTTCAATCAAAAGATTTAAGCATCATGTAAAAGATCAACAAACTTATCCTAATAACTCTGAATTAAACAATTGGTCTAGAGATAAATTCCTAACATGTATATTAGATAAGATTTCCTAGGTTGGGCTTAAAATATCCCTTTTATTCTTAACAATCAATTTCCTTGGTCGGGCTTAAAAATCGTTAAGAACAAAGCATTAAGAACAATTATTCACACATGCCTAACAAGTATAACCAAACCTATTAACTCAAGCATAGCACAGTCAAGATTTAAAAAGATTTATTAAACTCATTGAACCCATGGGTCGTGGCATCCAATTTGTTACCAAATAATCAAAGTTGAATGGGTCGTTCTAAGCTTGATTTAACTATAGATTTATCCAATATTATCAATAGCGGCGTCTAAATCAATAATCACCAAAACCATAAAATAAAACAGAGATTAATAAACATATTTAACCAAGAACAAATATCAAATTATAAGGTCACAAATCTCACCATAATCAATTGATTAAAATCTCCAAAGGAAAACAAGTATTAAGAATTTAGCTACCCATGGATTTGGAAAAATCCATGAGAAACTTATGAAAACTTACAATCATAGGCCGATTTCTCCTCTTGAGCGGCACCTAGGGTTGTCGACACCCTCTCTAAAGAGAGACGTCGATACCCCCTCCTAAAACTAGGGAAAAAACTAAAAACTAGAAGAAAAGTATTTTTTCTAGGAATTGTACAGTGTTAATTGTGTTATCTAGGGTTAACATAAGGTGGGTATTTATAGTAGACTAATAAGACTCCTACTATACTTAGGATTGATAACAACAAGGTATAGGTCGGTTTGGACTCTTAACTTGGTCTCCAAGTTAGTTTAGAGGTCTTCCTAGAGTAAAAATCGGACTTGGGTAAAGACCGGAATTTCGCAGAAAATTCAAGGGCATTTTCGGCATCGAAGATGGCAGAACTGGGCTTCGAGCGAAAACAACAAAGTTGTAGATCTCGGAGTCCTCTTACCATTGCACTTTGAAATAACATCAATTGGAGGTATGAGTCAAAAGTTATGGCTATTTTACCGAGACTGCGCATAATCCTAATACAACTAGGACTAGGGTTGCGAGATTTGGATATATGCATGGGCTTGTATGGCATAGGGCAGACCAATCCAGCTGTGTAATCCTCCTTTAATGATCTTCATTGACTCCAAAAGGTTTTCAATTA
This sequence comes from Corchorus olitorius, assembly GCA_001974825.2. Lineage (NCBI taxonomy): Eukaryota > Viridiplantae > Streptophyta > Magnoliopsida > Malvales > Malvaceae > Corchorus > Corchorus olitorius. Next base: position 11,895 of record AWUE01020987.1, on the reverse strand, counting down.
CGAACTTCGAATCTCCAAATCTTCACTAAAAAATGTTGTCCATATTTATGACAAAAGTCATCAAAATAGCTCCAAAAATAATGAAAAAGAACAACTTTTCACTTTTCTTTTCTTCAAGACCTAAAAACACAAATACTTGTAAAATAGGATAAAATCACACATAAAAATACCAAAAAGCATAGGAAAATGATCTTAAAAATAGGTTTAATTTTGCCTCGATCAACTATTCCTAGGTTCCATGTACTTGACTCTAACTTCCATGTTACCTTCATTGTCCATGCTAAGAGGAATGCCAAAGCTTTGCAAAGCATCATCACGCCTCCAATGAACTTCGGTAGAGGTCCTTTGGTGACCATCAATGAATGTGAAGTAGAACATATTGCCACTATTCCTTAGCTTAAACATTCTACGCAAAGAGGATTCACGTACTTCAATGCGCTTACCTTTAACCATGGTGGTTATAGCGTAATTACTTCCTTTACGATCCTTGTTCTTGTTTACATAAAATTGCTTAACCAAATCCGGATAATACTCTCTTTTCAAATTCAAGAGACTCTTCCATCCTCTATTGGCAAACAATTGGCTAATGGCAAAAGCTTGATTAATATTAGTGAGAAGCATTTTCTCTTCAATGATGGTGTTGGAGTGTCTTGCTTCATACCATTGTCGGCAATCTTCATCCATAAAAATCGGTGGCGGCTTATCTACTTGCATCTCCTCCTCTTGTGGTGGTGCTTGTGATGATGAAGCTCTAGTTTTTCCTCTTCTTGACATTTCTTCAAACACTTGGTAGTCACAAAGTTTTCTTGTAGAAAATCTTGAAAATCCAAAACTCTTGAAACCAAAGTAGAAATCCAATTCTCAAATAACCTTCAAATAATCCAAAAAGGGTCTCTGATCCTCTTTCTAGCCTTCTCTTACAGAAATCCAATGAAAACTCATACCCACAAACTTTGAAAATTTGGAAATCGATGAACTTGATGGGAAATTTGGGTAAAAAATTACTGGGTAAGTGTTTAAAGATGATAAAAAGATGAAAGAAAAAGAATTTAAATGATAAAAATGAAGTTTAAAGAGAATAGTATTTGAAATTTAAGGTGATCGGTGTATATGGAAAATGTTTGAGTTGGTAATGGGTAATGAGAATTTAAAGATGGGTGTAAAAATGAGTGGCGGAAGTGTTTATAGTTTTAGAAATGACAAAAATCGGATGGGCAAAATTGAGCACGACGTGGGTGCACATCCAGTTTGGGTGTGCGCATAGGCGTAGTTGGGCTAGCTTCTGAAGAGGTGGTGGGATCGGCACTGACATGGGTGCATGAACGAAAACCGGCTGGGCGCATGGGTTAAAACACATGGGCATCCCACTACTGGAAAATACTGATATAGCGGCGTTTTAAAACGCCACTATTTGAAATAGCGGCGTTTTGTAAAACGCCGCCACAGGTGCCGTTATAACAACCGCCCCTATTTTGCGGCGTTTATTTGTAAAACGCCGCTATTTTAAATGATGGCGTTAATGTTCGAAACGCCCCTATTTAGGGGCGTTTTAAATGCCGCGATATAATTTTTGAACAAAATTTTGATTTCAAAATAGCGGCGTTTCAGTACTGAAACGCCGCTAAATAGTGGCGTTTTTTGTACGGGAAGGCCGCTATTTAATGGTGCCGTACAAAAGCGCCACTAAGTAGTGGCTTTTCCGTACAAAAGCGCCACTATTTAGTGGCGTTTCCGTAGAAAAAACGCCACTATTTAGTGGCGTTTCTATACTGAAACGCCGCTATTTTGGCTTATTTATTTAAAAAGAAAATACTACTGTTTTAATTGGTGTTAATCAAATCATTTAAATTTGGCCAAAAAAAAAAGTCAAATCATTTAAATTGAATATATATATATATATATAATATAAACATTGTATTACATTTAAGTAGTATAATAAGATATCCAAATACACGATGTAATCAGGAAATTGATTAATGTTACATAGTATATTTTTCTACCATTGTACAACATGGAAAATGACTAAATTTGAGTACATAACCAATGGCTATGATGTCAGGGTAGACACCTTATTTCCAATGGCCCGACCGAAGCCACAAGGAACTGCTGCCGCATCAATGTCCACAACATGCATTCTAAGGTTCTTCCTTACCCTAAGTGACAAATGAGAAGTACTAGGAGATTAAGTTTAATTACAGAATATGACAACAGGTCAACAAACAACCGAATTCCACCCAATAAAGTAAAAAAATAATTTCTAAGAGGGTTACTAAAACTCAAGTCAACAAACAACCGAATTCCACCCAATAAAATAAACCCAATAAAATAAGCCTTAATTTACAAATAGATAGTAGTAATTTTCTTGTAACCGTAGCCACGAAAGCAGAAGCCATAAATTTAGATTGAATTAAAAGGAAAAGGAAAGTACCAGGTATATAGGGGAATTTGCGAGGTAAAAATGGGCGTATAGGGGAAAGTACCAGGTATATAGGGGAATTTGCTTACAAGGAGTAGAAACAGAACACATCTAGATTCCAGAATAGACTTGCACCAGCAACCCCTGATCAGATCTTCCAGCTGCAACTAATCACTGAAACAGAAAACAAGTTTGTTTCATTGAGTACTACATTTGGACAATATAATATAAGTATTAGCTAAACGAGAGCTTAAGAAGAATAATGCAATCAGATATTTACACATCTTAATTGGCAACAAACACATAAAAGGTAGCAATGTTACCATAAGCCAGCAAATAATATGAATCTTAATTGCAATTCAAGGGCAAAGGCACTTATTAGTCATTTTGAAACTAATTAGGAATCCTTATATCTATGTAATATGGACCGAAAGAAACAGCGTATTATTTTGGAGGCAAGGCACCAACAAATAGAGAACAAGAAGCTCCAATGGCACTACCAACTCCCTCAAACAAATGAGTATATCAATGGAAACTACAAGAATTATAGTAGATAAGAAGCTCCAATGGCTGCTTAATGGCTTGACCAGTGGCACTATCAACCAGACACATTTACTATAAAGTAATTCAAAGAATTATAGTAGGTAAAAAAGGCAAGGATTCTTACCTTGGATATACTTGAAAATGATTGCTGATGAAGTTCAATACTGCAAATTATATATATCAGCCAACAAAGAATTAGCACCCCACGCCAAGCCAAAAGTCAACAAATTGCCACTTGCCAGCACACTGTCACATTTTTCTTTAATCAATTGTTTAATAAATACTATAGTTTATTTAGTATTCTAATGCTTGAATAATAGCTCTTCATAAATTCACTACCGTAAGTTACAAAATCAATTTAATCCAATACAAATTACACTTTAAACTAAAGCACAATTTCCTAAAGAATAAATATTCACAAACAAATACTACAGCTTTCACTCACCTACAAATAGAAAAGATTTTACCTGTGTCAACCTCCATTATTAGAAATTCCATAAACATAAAATTTTATTAGATAAGGGAGGAAATTTAACATTTCTGGAAACAGTTAAAATTTACAAAACATGCTTTTATTTGTTTTAATGATTCAAAAGCTAAGTAGTAGTAAATTTACAGAACATGCTTTAGCTAATAGACTGTAGAGAGAAGGGGGAGGCGGCTTACAGCTTATTGAATTGGCTTTAAATATGAGCTGCTTTAATTTCTCAGAAAAAAAAATGGACTCTTTACAAAGAAAAAAGATCATATGTGGACATGTTAACAATTGACTAGATAAAATTTCAGGTTAAGCTAGCACTAATTTCAAGTTCATAGGAAACAAAAAGAAGAGCATTTTATTGGCTTCACTGTAGAAGTATCTGCAAAATAAAACACTAGTATAAGTTTATTAAAAGTTTACACCAGTCAACAAAGTGAAAGTATATATATGCTGCTCACTCATCACATTTGCTTCAACCCATTCTCCCACCAATCATTCCAAGAAGACTTAAATTCACCTGTTAACAAAATCAACATAAGCCACTTTAGTTTTGGAAATCCAAAAATGTTTGCATTCAACTCCCCTGCAATCTAGTTACCGCTAACTGCTGCAGCATCCCTTAGAATACTAGAACCTAAGCAAGTAAATGAATATAATATCAGGACTAGCAAGCAAAAATAATTTACACAAAAAAAAAATCTGCCTACAGATTTGATTTATTACTTGAAGCACCGTGAGACCCAAACCTTCCTGCATAGTGATTGATACTAACCCTCATCAAAATGGGGAAAAAAACAATTACTGCAAAATGTAACCAGAGGCTCCTGTGACACATACCCAATGGCTCTGCCGGCCTTAAAATACCCAATATTCCAATAAAACAAAAAAGACCCACAATTTCTTAGGACTCAATGAAATCAAAAATTGAAAAAAGGAAGCCATTGAGAGAAGGTAATTTTACCTGCTGTGATACTCGTCTCTGTTGAAGAAAAACAGGAAAGGGTAGAGCGGGTGAGCTTCCCACATAAACAGCGGGGCTTGATGATTAATGACTTCGGAGGCTGCAGTCCAGTCGATTGAGAGGGGTGGCGGCATTGATTTGGCGAGAGGCTAAGCTTGATTCGTCGATCGAGGAAAGTGATATGGTTGGGCTAAGGAAATTTTTCGGACCTAGGGATTTCGAATGAGAAAAACAGAGAGAGGGATTTCACTTTTTAGACTTAGCAAAAATAAAAGAAAGGTTTCAGACTTATGGATTCCGAATGAAAAAAGAAAAAAGGAGACAAAACGACCTCGTTTGGTTTATCATAATACTGACATATAGTGGCGTTTTAAATAAACAAACACCGCTACCTATATCTTTTAATTTATTTTTAAGAATTATTCATCGGAAAAAATCATTACTAAAATCATTACTAATATAATAGTGGCGTTCTAAAGTAAAACGCCACTAATTAGTGGCGTTTCGAACCAATTTTTCTAAATAGCGGCGTCTTTATATGAAACACCACTAAATAATGGCGTTTCCAATACCAAAACGCCGCTAAATGGTTTAGTTTATCTTTTAACTTTTTCTTGAATTATTTTGGGGGGAATTTTCCCACCAATTATTCTAATTTAGTGGCGTTTGTTCCTAAAACACCACTATATAGTGGCGTTTCCTGTACAAACGCCGCCATATGGTGGCATTTCGAGAGAAACGCCGCTATCTTCAATTTTAGAGTATCATAATCGCGGCGTTTGGCCAAACGCCGCTAAATAAACACCCTCATATTAGCATTTTTTATTAGTGCCCAGGGCACTATTAACGTCCCATTTTTTCTTTCTTCTTCAAATCTTTCCTAACTCTTGACCAAACTTCAATCTTGTGAAATCCCAATATAATGTAGCTCTAATCCATAATAAATCCTTAACCATAAACTTGAAAAATCCAAAAATATTGACAATGGACACTTCTCCATAACCAATTCTTCAATGATAACCTTAACTCTTGATAACTAAGCTCTTATGTGAATGTAATGCATAGAATAAATATGAAAAATGCAATGCAACAATTCATATCAACGAATAGGTAATCAATCAAATCAATGGAAAGCAATAAAAAGTAAATGGAGTTTAAGAAAGCTTCTCTATTTTCCAAACATGAGCTCCATTTGATTTCCTCTTGCAATTGTCCAAAAACGTAAGCTACATTTGCTCGCCTTTGTATTCCTCAATATGAAATCCTAAAAAGAAAAATAAAAAGAAAATTAGATGTTAATAAAAATATTGGGTTGCCACCCAACAAACGCCTTTCTTTAAGGTCTTTGGCTAGACCGCCTTAAAGAAATTATTCTTCAAGGGTGAAGGAACATTGGGTTTGTTCCTTCAACAAGTCCATAATGATCTTGAGAGTGTCACTCATGGCTTTGAGAACTTCAAGAATTGTTTCCTCGAAATTGAGTATGTTCTCTCGATCATTTTTCAATTTGTGGCTTGGCTTTTCGGCATCTACAAGTCCTTGATGTTTATCGGCTTAAAGCTTGTCCTTTGCTCTCTTCATCCTAAAGCTAGGAGGTTCAATTGCTCTAGACAAAGCTTCCAATTCTTCATATGCATCATCAGGGGTTCTATCAAACAAAGGGGTATGATTGAAAGTATCCATAAGAATTTGATCATCAACTCATAATACTTGATAAAAAGCCTGGATCAAAATTCTTTTGGCTGAACCATGTTGAGGACAATTGGCACAAAGCTTCTTGAATGTATCCCAATATTGGTAAAAATTCTCATCTTTGCGTTCTCGAATGCTGTATAATTTTTGCTTCACCTTGGAAATTTTCTCAGGGGTTATTATTGAAGATTCTTCACTTGTTCCTTTCTTAAACCACTTGGTTTTCACTACACAAACAAAATCGTTAGATTTTAAAGGTAATTTAGATGAAATTCTAGGTTAGATAACATCATCGTCGAATTCCATGGTCAATGATCCATTGAAAACATCGATCTTAGTATGTGAAGTTTTTAGGAAAGGTCTTCCTAACAAAAGAGGACATTGGTCTTTTGAATTCCATCTCCATAACAAAGATGTCAATAGGAAAAATCAAGTGTCCAACTTTAATCAAAACATTCTCTAGAACACCTTTGGGGTGAGGCAAAGATCCATCAGCTAACTGTAGAATAATGTTGATCGAGCTAAAATTAACCTTATTTTTATGATCATTTTCCTATGCTTTTTACTATTTTTATGTGGAATTTAACCCTAATTTATAAGTATTTGTGTTTTTAGGTCTTGAAGATATAAAAAGTGGAAACTTATAGTTTTTCACTATTTTTGGAGCTATTTTGATGACTTTTTACACATATATGAGAAAAGTAATTTTGAGTATGGATTTGGAGATTCGAAGTTCGTGTTTGAAGACTTATTGAAGATAATTTGAAGATTTGAAGATCATTGAAGAATTATTTCAAGAAGCAAGAATTGAAGATTGGAGCTTTAATTGCGAAGGATTGAAGACAAGCCATGAAGAAGCCCAAAAGCTTTGGAAATTTGGATATTTTATATGGGATAATACTCAGCCCATATAAGCCCATAATTGGAGTTAAAATCCCAATTAATGCCGCATAATCCAAGGAGAATATCCAATTCCCGCAAAATCTCGATACTAGTCCTAACAGGATTAGGATTCAGCGTAGTCACGGTAAAAAGGCCATAACTTTCTGCTCGGACCTCCGTTTTAGGCCCGTGAGTAGGCGTTGGAAAGCTAATTCCGAGATCTACAACTTTCCTTTGAAGTCAAGACCCAGTTCTGCCATCTTCAAGCCCAAAATTGCCGTCGAAGTTCCCGCACGAATCCAGAATTTTTCAGGATCCTATTTTGACTTGGATTTCACTCTAGGAAGACTTTTAATCCAACTTGGAGACCAAGTCAGCCGTAAAACTGTCCTAAACTCCTATCCTACTTAGAGTTGGAGTTTCTAGGGTTATTTCCACTATAAATAGCCACCCTATGTAACACAAATCACACACACAACACCTAGATAATTTTCTCTTCTTCTTTTTCTCTTCTAGTTCTAGTTTTTCTTTAGTTTTAGGGATAGGGTGCCGCACCCTCTCTTTTCATAGAGAGGGGCGGCAACCCTAGGTTATTCAAGAGGAGGATTTCCCCTTCAAGTCCTGTAAGTTTTCTTCTTATTCTTTGGATGCTCACTCAAATCATGAGTGAGTAATCCTTTTCTTTACTTCAATGTAGAATTTAATTGAACTCTTGACTTATATCATGGTGATATTTTGTGTTTTTATAATTGTTAGGGTGTTTCTTAATTCTCTGTTTTAATCCTATGCTAACTTGTTTTGATTGATTGGAGTCGACACTATCTTGATAAATTGAGTTTGCATTAGCTAAATTAAATCTAGGACGATCCATCCAGATTTAATTGTATGGTAGCAATTGGAAGAGAACGATCCATTCCTTCCAAGAGATTAAGAATCAATAGATAATTAATTGTTTGTTGTGCTTGTTCATAAATTACTCGTTCTTAATGTTTTGTTCTTTAGTGATCTTTAAGCCCTATCCAGGAAATTGATTGCTAAAGAATAAAAAGGATAATTTAAGCCCGATCCAGGAAATCTTATCTACAATTGGTAATTTCGGATTTAATTCCAAACATGCTATCCATTGTTTTCATAATTCTTATATATCAATGATTCATGTTATTCTTGTCAAGAGGGATATTAATTCTATGTTGGAGGGTTTTCTTAATTTAATTTTTTTCTAATTTATTCACTGCTTTCTGATTGATTGTTTTCTTTAATTTTCTTGATTGCTTTCTTAGTTAGTTGTTTTGATTTAATTTTAGTATTTTTAATTTACTCTTAAAACTCTTTTTCCTTGTTTAATTGTTTTTAAGCTAATTGATTAGAAAAAGAAGAATGACCTATCTCTCTGCGGGATCGACCCTACTTGCCCTAGCTATTTATAGTTAGTAATTGTTGGGATTATTTTTATGATTGCTGACGACCGATCATAAATTTTGGCAACGTTGCCGGGGAGATTGTGTATTATTTTGATATTCTTTCTTTTTTTCTATTTGATTTGCACTTGATCATCTTTGTTTTGTAGGAAAAATCCAATGGAGCAACCACGTTCGTTAAGGGAGCTAAATTTCAACTGTGAAGTGCCGCCTCTCTGCATTGATTATCCAACTTTGGATATGTCATACAAACTGAATTCAACGGTAATCCACATGTTGCCAATTTTTCAAGGAGAATCTCATGAAAATCCTCATGAGCACTTACAAAATTTCTACATCAAGTGTGTTGCAATCATTGGGATGCCTGAAGAGCAAGCGAAGCTTCGAACGTTTCCTTTAACATTGGAAGGAAAAGCAAAGAACTGGTTCATAAATCTGCCACCAAAATCCATAACCTTTTGGAAAGGATTGGAGACAGTATTTTTGAACAAGTACTTTCCAGAAGCAAAGCGTGCTGATGTCAGAAGAAAGATCAACAATTGTCAACAATTACCAAGCGAAAAGTGGCACCAATACTGGGAGAGATATAACAAGATCTGCGCAAGTTGTCCCTACCACAACATCATTGAAGCACTCTTGATTCAAAATTTTTATGATTGACTCGTCTACGAAGATCGAACATATATTGATGCTGCTAATGGAGGAAGCCTTACACTCAAAACTCCAGAAGAAGCAAGGAAGCTACTCAATACCATGGCAGATCACATCTATCAATTCAGCACACCAAGGAGTTCGACGATTGAGCCTTGTCGAAACGTTCGGGTCCGGGGAACCCTGCCGAGACGATGTTGGTAAGAAGGAGTCGCCACTAATCTTTTCTCTAAGGTGCGATTAGCCACCTATCTGATTATTAAGTCTAATATTAACCTAAGCTTGGCGAAGGTAATACTAAACTTAATACAGTCTGCTTAACCAGAGTCTATGGGTTCGGGAGTCGGTTACGCTTGGGGAAGGATTAGCACCCCCGAGACGCCCGTCAAACGACGGTACCTCTAGTCTAAACTAAATCTAATGGGTTTTAACACTAAACGGTTGCTTTTATCTTGATTATTAGAAGAAAAGGGTTATAAAAGAAAATAAAATCATCTTTAAAATAAATGTCGAGAATTCGAAGAATATGATCGAACACTGTCGACCAATTCTATTTCGATTCTCTTTCACTGTTTGTTTTCTTGTTGAATCTTCCGCATCGGGAAGAGGTTTTGAAAATGCTGTGTCAAAACCTTTTATTCTTGTTTTTAAAGTCTTTTACTTTATTTTGAAAACTCTCATTTTAGTCTTCCTAAAAATGGCGTGAAAATCTTCTTTTCTTATTGTTTTGGAAATCTTCTTTCCATCTTTTATTGATAAACTAAGTCTAGTTGGAATTTGAAAACCTCTATTTAAATCTTGAAAACTCTTGATTACCAATTTTAATTTCTTTTGAAAACTGCATAAGAGAACACTTGCCTTTTTGAAAAATGCTTTTGAAAAACGATCTTTTAGTATTTTCTTGATTATACTTAATCTTAAAGGGAAGGAAATGTATGCAGATGATGCATGAGCTAGTTCGTTTTAATCATTTGATTAATAAAGTGGGGTTTGCTCGAGTCAACCCCTACGAACCTAGCCCGGCCCCCTGGGATATTCGTAAAGGTTGTTCGATCTCGGAGCGAAATCCCGAGAGGTCGTGCTCATGCACCTTTACCCGGAATTTTCCCGTCATAGTAAAAAACACCACTTTATAAATCAGGACATATAATGGTGGCGTGTAATGCAAACAATTTTAAGAAATGACAAGTATATATGATATGCATGCGATTAAACTCTACTTTACCTCTACACTAATTGCTACTTATTACAAACCATGGCTTAATTAAGCCAATAACAAATTCCTTAAATAAAGCTTAAGGGCCAACTCAGACACTGGGGACTTTTCTGCACATCAAGTAAACATTTAGCAAATTTCAAGAGCCAAAAAACACAATTTGAAAAATCGACAATATAAATAAGCAATAACTATAAAATTTAAAATATGAATGCACATGAAATTAATCTAACTAAGCTTACTTTATTTCAAATTAATTATGAAAAATAGGAGGTAATTAAGCTAAATTAATTCTACCTTTTTCTTTTTCTTTTCTTTTTCTTTTATTACTCTATTGACAATTAAACTAAACTAGGAAATTAAACTAATTCTAGAATTTAATTTTTTTACCAATTTATTGAGAATTAAACTAAATTACTAATCCACTTAGCTATCTAGAAAATAAAACTAGTTTCCTCAATCGATAAATTAAACTTATGGACTAAAAAACTTTAAGACACCGGATAAACCAAAACTAACATAAAACCCAAATACACAAAGATAAAAGAGGCCCAAGTAGAAATAATCTAAAGCCCACATGCATGTAACTGCAAGAAGTCCAAATGCATAGGAAAATAAATGAAGCCCAAGTGCAAACAAAAAGATTAGAAGGCATAATAAATAAAAGAGAATAAGGCCCAAAGTCAGAAATTGTACCACATAAAAAAATGGGCCTCTATGGGTTAAAGGCGGATCGGATGGGTGTCGAAACGTTCGGGTCCGGGGAACCCTGTCGAGACGACATTGGAAAGGAGGAGTCGCCACTAATCTTTTTTCTAAGGTGTGATTAGTCACCTAAAGGCCACCTAAGCTAAGTAAGGTCCAAAGCTCGGCAATGGATCCACTAAACTAAGGTCCGGTCTTGTAACCTGAATCTAGGTCTGGGAGTCGATTACGCTCGGGGAAGGATTAGCACCCCCGAGTCGCCCGTCAGGTGTCGGTACCTCTAGTCTAACTAGATATACTGGGTCGAAAAGAAAAGTTGGTTGCTTTTAATCCTAATCTTGATTATTAAAAGGATTGTAAGACGAAAATAAAACCATTTTTTTTGAAAACGATGTCGAGAATTCGAAGAATACAATCGAACATCGTCGATCAATTCTATCACGATTCTCTTTCACTGTTTGCTCTCTTATTGATCCTTTTCTCTTCGAAAGGAAATTTTGAAAATGCTGTGACAAAATCTTTTTACCATTTGATTTTTCTAAAAACTTACCAATTTTATTTGTTTCCAAAATCTTCTTTTGGGAACCTTTATTTTCCAAAACCTTCTTTTGAAATTATCCAAACTTTTATTTTCCAAAACCTCCTTTTGGGATTTTTATTTAAAACGGTTCTTTTTGAAAATGTTTACCTTGAAATCTCTTGATTTGCCAATTTCTTAGTTTTGAAAATCAAATAAGAGGGCATGATTTGAGAAAACAATTTTGAAAATACTTTTATTGTATCTTTTTATTCTTCTTCTTTTTTATTTTGATCTTTTTCTATCTCTACATCAATACATGTATGCAAATGATGAATGCAAAGTCCGATTTATTTAAGTTAACTCGCGTAACCCGAGTTTTTGAAAGCACTTCCCGGGATATATGCTCGGAG